>QUSF01000071.1:734168-761206 GCA_003676055.1 Chloebia gouldiae | reverse complement strand
AGCAGGGCAGGAGGATGGAGCAGGGCAGGGGGATGGAGCAGGGCAGGAAGATGGAGCAGGACAGGGGGATGGAGCTGTGCAGGCACAGGGCTGGGAGGGGAGGGACTCACATTATTCACAGCTAAAAGTACAATTCCAACATGACCACTGGAACCTCTGGGTGGAAATGCAAATTAGATCAATTCCCGGAGATCTCTGATGAGTTAACTCAGCTGCCACAACACTGTCACTTGCCTACAAGAATTAACAATAATTTCGGAAGGTACTTCTAAATAAAAGCCTCATCTTGGGAAAATGGAAGCTAAGAAACATTTAACTCATTCACTGTTGGGAGACCAAGGCACACACTGGGGCTCTGAGGAAGTTGAATGAGTAATTGAATTTCAGCAAATCAATTATGATTAAATCAGGATGAATTTTTAAAGAGAAAATTTTAAAAAAAGGTACTACCAAAAAATTCTCCTGGGATGAATGCCACCTTTCGTTTCTAGCCAGACAGTTATGTTTTAAAATATTTTGCTCAGAATTCAAACATCTGCTTTACTCTGTGTTTGTTTTGCAGGTTTTGTGGCAGAGGAGCTGGCAAGGGATGCGTTCTGCTGTTTAAAATGCTGTGCTGCCTCTATCTTCTCTGTTTTCAATTTATTACCTTATTTAACTGATTGAGAAAGATATTTTTTTAAATTGCTAGGTCTCACTGCACTGCCAAATAAAATGAAGGATGTGCTTAAATACTTAATGGCATGAAAGAAACAGTCATTCTTCTATTTTCTTTTTGTTTACTGGAGACTTGCACTGGGGTCAGTTCACTGCTTAAAAAAAAAACCAAAAAAACAAAAACAAACAAAAAAACATAGACAACTAATTCAATTAAGGAGCTGAAAGCACACAATAAAGCAAAACATCATCCACAAAATCCATTACTTTTCTCTTTTCATGGCAGTAGCACTCCAAGGTGAAAGAACACAAAGGGTGACCATTCTCTATGGGACCACTGCATTCCAGGGAAAAGCCTTCCAGGCTGGCTGGGACTCCAGGAGTAAACAAGGACAGGGATAGGAGGTTCCTTAAATTTACCTCTAACTACTGACACAGGATAGGGAGAAGTCACAAATCCAAACCAGGGGGATTTATCTGCTGGTAGCAAAGCAAAATGCTGCTCAGCCTCTCCTAGGATTAATAAAGTCCCTGCTGCTCAGCTGGAGAAGAGCAGATCCTTCTCTGAGGAGCCAAGAGCTTCTGAGCATGGAGTTGTTGTGCTGCTCTCAGAAATGATGCTCTGCACTGATTCTGCCAACATCGCTCTTAATCCTGACATTTCCCGACATTTTCAATTTTGTAAAATAAAAAGAGTTTAAAATTTTTAGCTGTGACCTTGACATAATGAACTGATGGATCATGGTAAGGAAACTGAGAGTCTAAGCATATTTGTTCCAATCTTGGCTGCTGCTGCTGCTATCAAAACTGCAGATTAAATTATTGTTTTTTATCTGAGAAAATATAGCTTGAAAATGGATGTTCTTCCTGCAGTGGGGGGGAAGCAATACAAATATTTCATCTTATACTGGGATAGAAATCCCAATTACATTTTAATTCAGGAAGAGCTTTCAGAAGAAAACACACTTAGACACAAACAATTGGATACTTTTTTTTCAGCTTGCCCAATGTAACTACCTGCCCATAATCTAAAGGACTGTGAATATCCAATCTAAAATCCAGAGATTTTGCTTCGGTGACATGTAAAAAGTAAGATGCTGTGCTGACCCCTGGAAAGGCAAGAGCTTGATATGTTTACCTCTTATCACTTCTCTCCTACTAAGAGTTTGAAATAAAATATTGAAAAATTAAAATATGTACATTACTGATGGTCTGCTCTTGTGACTTGGGGGCTAATCAAGCCAAAAGGCAAAGCAGTTTCTCTTCTTGCCATAATCCCTCTCTTCCTACCAAACACACATAAAAAGAGCAATGAAACAAAAACTTGAGATGAAATCACAGGTGTGACAAAGACACTCTTGTTTTGGCCTTCCATGAGTTAAAACAAATGTCATTGTTTGTGTTGTAAGATCAGCTGTGATCAACTCCTCTGACAGGATCACTTCATACGAAAAAAAATCAACTGACTCTGTTGGATAAGTCTCTTTGGACATTCCCCACAGCAAAAGGCTGAATTGAGAATGGGGAGAAAGGACTCTTAATTTACTTAAGCAAAACAGCTGGTTTGTCATAATATTGCTTCATATTTCTTTTTTCTCTTCCGTCCCTCGTTCTTCTTTGAGGATCACCTCAGAAAGGCTTTGTGTAGTGAAATTTAAATCTTTATTGTTTTTAACCTATCTCATAGTGCCTTCAGGCATCAGACAGAGTGAGGAGAGCAGCCATGGCCAGCGCCCAGACGGGGCAGAGACACCTCGGTCGCCCAGGCTCAGACAGAGGTGTGCAGCCCAGGCTGTGCACGGGTCTGCATCCCCATCAGAGCTCTGAGCAGCTGGCAGCACCATTTATTCTTTCCAGGAACCACAAGGATGGCCAGTGACGAGCCCTCAGCCTGCAGGGTCTGCAGCACAGCCTGCACAGGAGCGGCCACCGGCCACGCTGCTCTGGGTGACTCCAAAAGCCTTGGCAGGGATGTGGCTGCACTCATAGCTCACCTTTAAAAGGCCTTCCCAAGTCACCCTGCCCCTGAATGGCTCTTCCCAGTGGGTTTCTGCAAGAAAGAAAAAGGGAATGCCAAAGGGAAAAAAGAACTGAATGATGGTGGTTAAAGTGGGGAAGGGCAGGAGCTGAACAACTGGCAGGTGAGGAAAAAGGAGGGAGCACGGAGTGAAAGGTGGGAAGGAGCCAGGAGAAGTGGAGGTTAGCAGAGGAGGGGGACGAGTGAGGTTGTACCTGAAAATCAGAGGATCATGGAATGGTTTGGGGTGGGAGGGACCCTAAAGCCCCTCCAGTGCCACCCCAACATGGGCAGGGACACCTTCCACTGTCCCAGGCTGCTCCAGCCCCAGTGTCCAACCTGGCCTTGGGCACTGCCAAGGATCCAGGGGCAGCCACAGCTGCTCTGGGCACCTGTGCCAGGGCTTGCCCACCCTGCCAGGGAACAATTCCTCATTCCCAATATCCCATCCAGCCCTGCCCTCAGGCACTGGGAGCCATTCCCTGTGTCCTGTCCCTCCATCCCTTGTCAATTGTCTCTCTCCATCTTTCCTGCAGCTCCTTCAGGCCCTGCAAGGCCACAGTGAGCCCACCCCAAAGCTTCTCCTGTGCAGATGAACAGTGAGGCAGTTAAAAATATTTATAGTTTCTTTCAGACATTTCAAATTCTTCCATGGGTTTCTCCCATACCAAAAATCTGATTGGAAGGATTAAGTCCTGGCTTGATAAACACAGTCCTTCTCTCTTTTGTTCTGTGTAAGACTACACATCTTCAATCCATTTTGGAAGGGTTGATGCTTACAGATCCTGCACACACAAACAGCGATGCCTGTGACTGCCCCAGCTGAGGCCAGGCCTGCTCTGTCTATCCCTGTCACCTGTCCCTGGGGCAGGGTGACAGCAGTGCCCTTCCTTCAGCACAAACCCCAGCACACAGAGCTGGAGGGTCTGAACTGATCAAAGAGGGGTCATCAGTAACCCTCTCCAGAGATGCGTTCCCAAAAACGACCAGAACCTTCTGCCAACTAATCAGGGCTGGGCTTATCTGCAAAATCCTCTCATGGAGAAATCTTCTAGAATTGAAACGCTGAACCAAGACAAGGAGCTCAGAGCCATCTGTCCACTCTGCTGCCTCTTCAGACAGGCCCAAGGACAAGTTTGCAGGAGGCTGACAGTGCTGGTTTCAGTGTTGCTTATCTCCAGCATGATCCATATTGGCAGGTTCAACTTCAATCTACTGCTTTGTCTTCCAAAGAGGGACAAGCGCTTTAAATAAATCTTCTCCTTCTGCACTCAGTGCTAGCAGTTAATTTTCTCTAAATTCAGTGAAGCATCTATCCTGATTTAACAGACATCTGGGAGAGACAAGAGCAACAACACTGGTCGTGAAAGCTTCAGGCCAGCTCCAGAGCACCTCGTAGCAAATGTCCTGGGTCAGTAGTTCAAGCTACACTCAGAACAAAGATAGATTTTTCCATGTTGCAGCCCAGCTTCTTTTTGTCTTAGTCAAATCTTATTGGAGTCAAAGAAAATTACTTGGACTGGGCCTTTTGCTTGTCAAAGGCAGCTTCTTCCCCACATTTTACAAGCCTCATATTTCTCTCTGACTGCTTGATGGCAACGAGTGAAATCAGAGGAAGAGCGTTCAAAACAGATCTCTCTACCTGCACCTCACCAACCAGCTTGGAAGGGAAAACAGATATTTAGAGTCATCACACTCCATTTGTGAGAACACACCATCCAGTGCAGTGAAAAATCCCTGAGAACTACTTCCCTTTAAAATATTTCCCAAGAAAAATCCAACGCCCCACAAAGGCAAAGCACGCAGCTACGTCAGGAGCGCGAGGCAAAAACCACTTTGTGCTGTAAACAGCCACGTCAGTGGGAAAAGGCTGTCTGCTTATTTTTATTTTCCCTCTACAATTGCAACTGTCATGTAAACTCTTTAATAAAGAGATCAGAGCTAGTCACTAAAGTGCTAGTCAGAAATGCCAGGCACTGCAGAAATCAGCATTTTAATTTGAGTTTTGAAGAGAATGAAGCCTTAACATAGCTCTCAAGCTATTTAAATATGGGGGAAATTAGCTGAATGAATGAAAGAAAATAACACAGCTGGCAACTATTTTAAAAGAGCAGACTGACTTTTGTAAGTTCAAACGGGGCTGTTGAGAAATAACTTCTTATAAACTATGCAAAATCAGATGTTGTACAAATATACATCTCTATTTATCTCTCCAGATCAAGACTTTGACAATAATTAATCATAATGAAAGTTTCTCCAAGAAAACTCAAAAATACTTAACTCTGAAAGAGCCTGCAAATATTTGGTTAAGATATATATATGTAAGTGTGTGTAAATGTGTGTTTATATACACACAGTTGAAACTAATCTACTGCAAAGTTCCCTTAGAAGCATCTCTTATTTCTGCACATTATTTATCTTCACTGAATTATTCTGTAGCATCTGGGAAGACTAATTTAAGCAAAGAAAATTTCCAGCTAAAACCAATATCCAAGATTTTTCCATTTTTTTGAACTTCAATAACACAACAGCTACTCAGAGATTACACACAGGCTGCTCCACCCTCTTCCTGGGCTGGCTCCCAGCAGCTGTCCAACATATGTCTCCAAGTTCTTGAGGAGTTTGTTTTGCCATCAGAATGTTACAAAATGTAAAGTTTTTTCCCTTTGCAAGCAGAAGCCTGGAGAGGGACAGGAGCAGCAGGGGAACCTGAGCTCCTCAGCATCATGCAGAGTGGCAGAAATGTTCCTTGCACACAGGATCCCATCTTTGTCCTGCAGAATTCAGCTGAGAGAAATGCTGTAGCTCATTTTAAAGAGAGAGAGAGAGAGAGGATAAATACAAAGAAGGCATAAACTCAGGAGCTGTGCAAATAAATAGCTTCCAGCCATTCAGGTGCTGATAAAACTGGAAGACCAATGGAAGTTGTGTATCTGTCCCAAATTCCCACTGCCTGTCCTGTCTTCCACCACTGCCAAGGGATAACCCAGCCCTTCATTGTTCTAATAATACACAGAATGGAGCTCTTTGCTTCATGTTTTCACAGTTTGTACAGGTCTGCCTATTTAATGTCAGCCTCTTTTGCAAGCCAAATAATTTCTTTTCATAGCACACCCTGCAGGGCTTTGCTTGTGAATTGTTTGATTAAAAAAAAATGCATTTTTAATCTTGATGGGTTTGCAAAAGTGTGTCTTTTATTTTCCACTTACACCTTTGCTAGCACAGCCCCACAAAATCCTTCAGTGGTAAACAGCTCCAAGATGAGGAGGGAGGAGAAACCAGACTGCTGACGTTGTCTCTGCTGCCATCCCAAGACAGAAATGCAGCCCTAATTCCCTTTCCTGGCACTATCTGGCTGGTGCGTTGTCCAGGAAGCAAAGCAGGATCACATTTGCTGCCTGTCAGCCAAGGAGTGCATTCTGCTGTGGCTGGGGCCATGGGAACTCCCCTTTAAGATGGTTATTCATCTCTTCTTTAACAAAGCCGAGGAGCCCGTGCCATGACTGGGTCTGTCCGGCCTTCCACAACGAGGAGCTTTTGAAATGAAAGTGTTCCTGCTTTCATTCAAACCTGGGCACATTTTCCTTCCACCCCAAATGATTTCTCCTTGCCAGTGCCTTTGAAACCCATTCAGCAGGTGGAATGTTCCAGGATATCACAGCTTTAAAAGCCCAGGTTCCTGTTTGAGGCTCTCATTCCTACAGGATTGAGTCTAATCATTTCCAGTACCACTGAAAACTTAATACACTGCAAAAACTTGATAAGACAATGTAATTGCCAGCTTTTATGTATATTCTTAAAATAGCTATGTTTCTTATAGAGGTTGTGTGGGATATAAGTGTTATCAGGAACAATTAAAGAACTGAAACAATTGAAGTAGATTAGAGAATTATAGCATGCAAAAATTGTAAAAAATGCCAAACAAATTGTCCTTATTCCTTGTCTCACATAAACAATAATTTCAGGTACTGGAACAAATTACTCAAAACCAGAAAATCACTATGAAAAATAAAGATAATATTTACCCATACTGCAGGAAAAATAGGTATAAAGATCCTTGTATCAGTTCAGGTAATTGAAGATGCTGGAATGAATGAATTTTCTCTCACACATTTCAGCTATTCAAGTCAGTGGAATAATACAGTCATTTCCTTATCCCAAATATTGGTGTTCAACACATCCGCAGGTAGAAGGTGCAGTCTTTATTGTAAGTTATTTCCATCCCCTCACCCAGGACCAGGCTCCTTCTGTTGTGTGGAAGCTCCAGTGTTCCCCTCTGTGCCCTGGTCCTGCCTGCAGCAGGCTGGACAGAACTTCATTGTTTTCAGTATATCTGATACAGCCTCAAACAAAAGGCGTGGTCACACTCTCTCCTCTGTTTTACTGTTTTATTCCAGTAATTCCATCTCAGCAACTCCTGAGCTTACTCATAAACACCCTTTGGAAGTTGCTTCCCTTTCTCATCCAAAGCCAAAGAAGTTCAGCTCCCTTGAATACTAACACAACTGTGGAAACATAAATAGGATCACAGAAGAGTGGCTTTCCTCTAACCTTGACTGCTATCAATAAAGCATATTTTCTTCACTCTATCACATTTTAATGTATGCTTTGCACCAACACTGTCAGCAGTAATACAGGTTTACTGTTCTATTATGCATCATATTAAAAAGACAGCAAGGTTTTTGCAGGGCAACCAAAGGATAAAATAAAAGGATTTGTAGGAAAGTGGTTTGGATGACACTAAATTAATCTTGCACTCCGATCAATCTGCAACTGAAAAGCTACTTGACTCCATCTGTCAGCAGAGTCAGACGGGTATCTGATCAGCTCCATGGAAATCCTTTTATAAACTCAAACTCTGATGAATGCTGTAACCTTACTTGAAGGAATGGCACTGTCTTGCACTCACATGCATGATAATGGAGGTGAAATGTGAAGTCTGAATATCTGATCAAGGCGTGTCTCTGTTTCATAAAAGAGATCTCTCCATTAAGTATTTAAGCAAACAGCACTGTTCAATCAAAGGATGAGATTCCTAAAATAATGATTTTGAAATTTCCCCATGACAGAAAATGTCTACATTGCATAACCAGACAAATTCTGAATATCAGTGCAATACATCTGAATAATAGGAAAAAATAATCAAACTAGAAAGACATTTCCAACCAGTATTCTTGCAAATTTCCTGCAATACAAATTCACGCTTTTGTGACAATCAGCACAACATTTTATGCATTTAAGTGCAGCAAAATCAAAGGAAGTGGAATTACTTTATAATTCTGTGTTTGCCCACTTGGAAGTCCAGGTCAATGTTAAATTTTTAAAGGACATTTGATAATCAGATCCTTCATTACCTTGCTCCTCCAACACTCCATTACAGAAAGCAATAGGGTAGCCGGATAGATTAAGGGTGTTAAACTCATTTCAATCACATCCAACAGTTACAAAGCATCTGCTTCCTGAAAAGCAAAGTGCAGCTGGGATGCCAAAACTGCAGTCAAAGCCAGGGCTCGCCTCTGTCCACATTTGCTTTTACTCTCCAGTACAGATGCTGGTGAAATCTGTTAAGGAGCATCATGAAGAGATGTTTATGAGGAGGCACCAGGTTGAGCAGAGGGATGGAGCAGCTTTGCTGGGAGGAAAGGCTGGGAGAGCTGGGATTGTTCACCTGCACAGGAGAAGCTTTGGGGTGAGGTCAGTGTGGCCTTGCAGGGCCTGAAGGAGCTGCAGGAAAGATGGAGAGAGACAATTGACAAGGGATGGAGGGACAGGACAAAGGGAATAGCTCCCAGTGCCAGAGGGCAGGGCTGGATGGGATGTTGGGAATGAGGAATTGTTCCCTGGCAGGGTGGGCAGGCCCTGGCACAGGTGCCCAGAGCAGCTGTGGCTGCCCCTGGATCCCTGGCAGTGCCCAAGGCCAGGTTGGACACTGGGGCTGGGAGCAGCCTGGGATAGTGGAAGGTGTCCCTGCCTTGGCAGGGGTGGAACTGGGTGATCTTCAAGGTCCCTCCCACTCCAAACCAGTCTGGGGTTCTGTGAAAAGCATCAGAGGAGCTGCAAGGCCCATTGAAAGCCCAGATGGAGTTCCCAGCCCACACTGTGCTAAGTGTCCCTGCAGTGACTGTGGCACTGAACCCTGAGCAGTTCTATTTCTATTTCTGTTTCCAGCCACCTCAGGGTGGTCCCTCCTGTAGCCAGGCTCCAAAGTGGGACAGTGCAACAACAGGAGCTTCTCCATTTATCCCTTTGTGTAATGACATTTAGGAGGAGAAATGTGGCTCTGAGCCCCACGGGGGGGTGTGGGGCTCCCAGGGCAGCTGCTCTGCCACGCTGCTCCCAGCTGGGAGCTGCCCCTGCAGAGGGACAGAGCCTCAGCAGCCACTGCTGAACACACACCTCCTCAACAAGGAGCTTGTTTCCTCTGCTCCAGTCCAGACGTGCCTAAATCCAGCCAAGCAGACATCCCCTTCACACCTGACAGTGCTGCCTTTGGCTGGAAGCTGATCAAAACTGCACACAAGCAGAAAGCAGTGGAGGGAAAAGCAGAAGGGGGAAAAAAAAGGCATGCGGAGAGAGTTTAAATAGAGGCTGAGGACACTTTTTCCCCCACTAAGAACAAGGATTTACCATTCCACATTAAACACATATGCTAAAACATACACCTCACGTAGGAATGAGACCTCACAGAGCTCAGGCCCCTTGGTGCAAAATGATCACTGACTCCAGGGCAAGGTTTCACCTCAGTTATGTCCAACAATAATTTTAAAAGCCTGACAGGAATAATGTTTTGTCAGATGCCCATTTGTCTATCTTCTTCTATACTGGAAATGGGGTGAAGAGGGTATTCTAGGGAAATACCACCTTCATTCAATATTAGGAGGTCCTGGATGCTCTGAGACACACAAGAGCCCAAGCACCTGCTGTGCTTTTCCTGAAAACTTCTCATTTGCACCATGAAAAAAGGAGACAGACAGAGGGAGGGGAGGTGTTGAGTCCAAGCGTGGGTAGCTGCATCACTGACATTTAGCAACAGTAGACTGAGTTTCAGTGCTGAAAGGGAGCCAGGAAGGTTGAGAAGAAAGTTTGTAGTATCTGAGAAATACTGCAAAGACAGAAACTAAAATAAAAAAGAGAAACACAGCAATTGCTATTTAAATGACAAGCAGATACTGAGATTGGAGCTGGGTATTTGTGGGAACTTCTGCCATTCCCAGCAGATGAGTGCAAATCAAGGGCAGAGCTGAGTGCTCCTTAATTCTGTGGAAATTCATAGACCAGATTCCCAGTTTATGTGCTGACTTGGGTCTAAGTGAGCCCATCTGGATTTAAACCATTCAAGGGTGTACCCTTAGTCCATTATTGCAGAGACAGAAGACATATGTCACAGTGTTCAAGGTAAGTCCACATATAAAGTTATAATGAATAAATAAATCCAATTTCAGAGCAGTTTCTGATCTCAGAAGGGTATTTCAGCTGGGTGATGGTGATGGCAAGCAATGATAGTGCAACAGATATATCTAGGACTACAAAACAACAATTCTATGATTTAAGTTCCCCCATTCCAATCTGGAAATATCTGTTCATGTCTCAGCAGGTGCTCTGGGAGACAGTGGCATAGGAAAGGCCTCTCTGTCTGTGAACACGACACAAAATAAGGCCGTGCCTGCAGGAGCAGCTTTTCAGTTTCAGAACCAAAATTTCTATTTCTATTTCTATTCAGAAGAGCTCTGCTTACTACAAACAACCACCTTGTTGTACACCAGCAGCTGTTAAAAACCAACCACCTTCACTGATAATTGAGGCATAATTTACAAAAGTCTGTAATCTGGGTACATGTGATGGCACTTCCCTTGGTTTGGCCTCGCTGATTTACAGTGATCATTGTTCACTGTGGGCTCTGCACCTGACACATCAGTAAAGTTCCTGAAAAATATCAGAACAGCAAATCCTGACCAAATCTAAGATTTTTCCCAGCCATGTGTTCCTTGGGTGTAAGGAAGCTGCAAGATAAAAACTGGCAAGGGAAGAGAACATTGATTTCAAATCTAGCTGATGAGAAAACATAAACACATCTGATTGTGGACATTAAAACAGTCACAGGGGGTTGCACTGAATAACAAAAAAAAAAAGAGAGAGACAAAGACACAAAAATAAATTATTGAATAATTTAGAGAAAAGCACACATAGAATATGATACAGCTTTATTGCCTACAACCTATGGGTTCTCTCCTCCACCAAATAAATCCTGGGCACTTTCTTGTTGAGTTGTGGCCACTGCCACCAGAACTCTGCATTCATATTCCCACCAGAAAGGCAAAACTGCTCTAACAGAGAGCTTGCAGTGAAATAACTCTTATCTGCAAAAGAGAATGTCATTGTGGGCTCTAGCAAGAAAGGAGTAGATGCAAGAATGCTGAAGAAAGAACAGAAAACCATTGCAGGAAGATAAATTATTTACAAATAATTCCATCCAGGAGCACAAGTCCCTCCTCCCTCCCCCCTCCACCCGTTCTTTAAGTCACATTCTTTTAAGGCACATTCTTTGATTTCAGAAAAGAAACAAAGACGTGCTGAAAGATAAATAATAGTCTCAAAACTACACAGTGCACTTAGTAAAAGGGGAGAGAAAGGAATATCAACAGTGTACAAATAACAGACTCATCTCATCCGTATTTATTTGCATTAGTTATTCTTTTAAAAATGTACAATTGCTCTTTTATTATAAGCACTTTGCATTAATCCAAGCTGTATCTGGGGAGTCTGTTGTGTGTGTGCCAACTTTCACAGAAGTGAGACATGGTTATTAGGCTTTTAAGTGAAATATGTGAAACTCAGAAGATGGTCGAGATCATTTGTGCATTGTAATTGAATGACTACTGGAAAAAAAAGATATTTTTTATCACATCTTAATAGAGCCTCTGGATTAAATACTAATTAACATGCCACCAAAGCTTGCTGTTAATCAGCTGCATGTCAGCATACATTCTGAGTGAGATTTAAATTATGAAGTATGGTCGGATTATATCCAGACTTGCAAATTACCTCTATACAAAAGTCACAGTAAACATGTGTGCACTGGAGGTATCATTAGTCTCATGGTTAGTCTTGTACATGGTTCTCTGGATTACAGGCTGCTCAGGCTATGGAGAGCACGCTTGGATCACCTCAGAAAAATACAATTGCAAGTTTTACAGCTGACCTTTGGAGATCCAGGCTCCAACCACCAAGCCCATTAACAATTGTCTCATTAGGTTTATGTGCAGCTGGTGATGTTCTCCACAGCTGGGACTAAACTGGGTGCTGAAAACTCTGAGAAATCCATCACCAGTGCTTTGACCAAGACTCAAGCTCTCAGAATAGTCCAGGAGAGACAGGAAGTTACAATCCTGTTGGGAGATGTACGAGTTGAAGCTCAGTCTTAGCTCTGTCTGAAAAATGTCCATCAGCTGAAGAGAGGGACAGAAGAACAATGTATGAGTGGGGGATGAAGCAATTACAGGGAATAATTGGTGCAGTATCTGTAACAGTATCACAAATAGTTACTGTGGGTTTAGATTATAAAAAGTAATAGAAAATCAATTCCGTGAATAAGCAAACCATTTTGTTGATGAATTACTGGGACAACGAAAGAGAGAATTAGTTTTTAGGCTTCCTCATGTTTGAACAGTCTATTAGTATTTGACAAAAATTATAATTGAAGTGTCAGCTCCACCACATAATGTAAACTAAGGCAGGACACTGGATAAGGGGATGGAATTGGAAGAGTGTTACAAAGCCCTCCAGAGACTCAGTGTGTATCAAATATATCACATATAGCACAGGCACAACCATTAAACAGGACTCCAACAAGAGAGGCAAAGAGGGACTTCACAGAAAAAATCCACATCTGCCATAGCACAGAAGAAATAAAATAATTTTTGCCAAGACAGACAGATTCCAGTGCCCTCAAAATTTGCCTGAAATGTAAAGCAATATCATGGAAAAAACCTTGAGGGATGACTAAAAACCTTGAAGAAATCTTGGTGGCTTTTTTAACACAATGAAAAGGGGAAAAATTACACATTAGTTCTAACTTATGATTTTGGTCTCTCAGATCTTGAGCTTGGCCGCTACCTCTAACCAACAAGTGACCTTAGATATAGACTTAAGGCCTAGTCTAGCCCAATTAAAGGGGAAAGGGAAATGTCTTGAGAAGACAAAAACCTTCCCAAGCATCCACATATGCAAGAGAGAGTTTTTATTCATCATTGGAACTGTTCATTGTAAAACTGCACACAGATGGAGCAAAAATATCAGGTCTGGAGGAAAGCTTGGTGTGTGCAGTATCTTTCCCCATCCTTACCTAGCTCCTGTAATCTCTACCCAACCCGCTGAGACCCAACCACTCAGAATTTGTGTAGAGGTTCTGTGCAGCAGACTCACCTCATTCCTTCTCTTTTGACTCCACCATCCCCGCTCAGCAGAAAGAAGCAATTGTCCTTATTCATAGGTGGGAGGGTGAGATTGTTACCAAGGAAACGGGCTCAATTTGACAGAGATTTGGAAACCCAGGCCCAGCTGGAGATGGGAAATCTGAGTATCCTCCCCCAGAAAACATTTTAAAACTAGATGCAATCTGGCAGCAACTAAAACCCAGTTAACTCTTAACTCCCTTCCCTTTGTGAATCCATCTTTCATTTTCTTTATCTACTTTTTAATAACTTTCTTCTTTGGCTACATGGGTTTGAAGGAAATAGCAATGAATCCTCCTGAGAGACAACATCCAAAAGGGATGCAGAGATATACTTTTGGATTTAGAACCATTACTCTCTCATATTCAGCTGAGGAAAGTCCCACCTGTGCCCCTAGCTACACACATGGGATTTCCACTTTAAATGAAATTCAATCAGCAGGACCAGGACCAGAAGTTCTCCTGGGGCTGGAGCTCAGTCTGCAGCCCAGCACAGTACAAATGTGCCATTGATTACTTGGAGAGGGGCTGTAACAATGATTAAAAGCCCCAGGATAGATCCTGAGCTGGTGTAAATCCACTGCAGCCCCATTGATTTACTCCAAGCCAGAGGAGATCTAATCGAATTTACACAGACTGAGGATGTGAGGCCATCACTTTTGAGGAAGTAGGGAGTGGAAAATGATACTGCACAGAGGGGATAGATCAGTGCAATGTAAATAAAATAGCAAAACAAGAATAGGGAGGAACTGCTGGAGGTGAAAAGTCCAGGAGTAATGGCCGCAAGCTAGACAGGAAAAGACCCGCTGCACAGAGTTAAGATGCATTTTAAAGGATGGACTTAGAAGAGAATTTTTTTTCCAAATGAGTGGTTCTGATTTTTTCTAGACAGGTTTTGCATTTTGTTTATGAGCTTTACTGGCAGGAAGAGAATTTTAAGAGGGTGAATCTCAACAGCTGGAGAGATCTGAAAACCATGGATGTTTTTTGAGATAAATGTTTCTGTAGAAGCCTGGGCACAGCAGATTGCACTTCAGCAGGATGAAGCCTGTTCCAGTCTGGAGCCCAGCAAGTGAATCACACAGAAATCACACACTTGGCTTTATTCCTGAGTGTCAGAGCAATTCCTACCCTGTTCCTCCTCCTGTTTCTGGGTATGACACTCACAGATGGGTCACTGATCCTGCTTAACACTTTCTCCCCCCCAAGATTTTTTTTTTTTTTTTTACTGAACTGGAAAGCTGCAAGAAATTAGGTTTCTGTTGGACCCAAAAGGCTTTTTTCCTCCTCCTGAAACCAGTTAAAAGGTCTAGTGGTTCTACAGAAAGTCTTCCATGAGATACCAACAGAAGGCTTCCAGGGTATGACCCAAACTAAATATCCAGGGAACTGCTTCAATTTTATCCCAAACTAATGAGCATTTTCCTCTATTTCACCTGACAAGCCTATAATTTGAGCCTGGAACCTAAGCTATAATTTGATACATCAACTGTAAATTTTCTTGGTTTTCCCTATGCCAGCCAGTTAATACTATTTACAGTGCTGTCATTGTCTGGCATTGATGTACAGTAATATAATACCGAGTCAGGTACTCTGACACATTTTAAATTAAAATTGAGAAGATTGTCCTTTCCCATACCAAGTTCCACTACCGTTAATTAGTCACATATTGTTCCTGAAATTTAATTGTTAAAAGCCATGATGTTAATTCAGAGATTTACAGGTGGAGACTGCCAGCTGGCAAGCACTAGATGAGAAATGACATTTGTAAGGACACTGACCTTCAAACGTGTGTCTGCCTCAACCTTCTGAGAGATCACCTTGTCCATCTGGAAAAACAGAACTTGACTGCGAACATACAACAACCTTGGGAGCTGATCTAATTCAGACACATTTAGAAAAGATCAAATTAACTTTTCATACATCATGATTCTGACTCCAAATTACAAAATGAGAGTTCTTTGATTGTCCCCCAAAGTTAAGATAGGATTATTTAGGACACTCTTCATCTCCACAGGCTGTGGCATCACTTCTTTCCTAGACAAACTGGACATTTTTCCAGCATCTAGGCTCTCCACAGGTGGAAAAAGATCCTTGCTGGCCAAGACAACATAACTGACATTCTGCCATGGCATGAGAGACGGCCAAAGTACCCAAACTGGAGGAGGATTCTCATCTCAAATCAGATGCTGGCCATTAAAGTTTCAAAAACTGGAGAAACTCTGTGGTACAGACTTACTAGAAAGCCATGAAAGCCAAAATTTCTTACTTAATTCTGAGATTTGGAGACCGAACATTTATGACTATTTGATTCTAGTTTTGTGATAGCAACAAGATTGTGCCCACCACTGCAGGATCAAGTGGGAAATTATTTGTACTCAAGAGGCAGCTTCTATAATTTATCCACAATCTGGAGCCAGCTAACCCGCTCTCAGATTTCCATTGTGTCCCAGTACAATTTGGTCTTAAAAAAACCCCTAATCTTTGGTTTAAATATTCATTATTATATCATATATCAGGGTGGAAGTTTAACATTCTTGATACAGAAATTCAGAATTAGAAACATCTTGAGAAGAGCATTCTTGTTATCAATCATGTCATCTTGAACATGTTTAGAAGCTTGCTGCTGGCACCAGGAATTGATATTTTATTCAAAAGATTGTATTTAAATAAAATGACAGCACTTTTCAATTCAGCTTTTCTAAAACAAGAAATCTTTCAAGTCTTCCAAGCCATGTGGATTTCAACATTTCAGTGATTAAGACTATTTTCAATTATACATGCTTTCCCCATTATTTTTTCATAGCTTTAGGGTAGATTTTCAACACTCTGCATGAAGAATTAGACACACAAATCACTCACAACTATTAATGGGAATTGCACAGATGGTGGAAGAACTGGTACAGAACAAGAAAAACCAACTCAAACCATCAAAAACTTGCGAAAAGCCTGCTGTGAACTTTGCAGGCTGGGTGGATCTGCCATTCCTCTTTCTCATCTTGCCAAGCTGCAAACTTCCAACAGGCAGCCCCGGAAGGGGAAATGGAAAACAGCCACCAGAAACGCAGAAATGTGAGAGAACTTCCCCAGTTTCTGAGAACAACCTTTTGGTCTGGATAAACAGAGCTGGATGGCCCTGGATGATCTATACATGCTGGAGCCTCTGGGTGAGCAGTGCAGAACTCTCCACCTGGGAGAAGAGACATCTTTGTGTCTCCATGTTTCTCTGTGGCTATTTGAAGAGACTAAAGGACTACAAATCAACTGGGAGAAAATCTAGAACATACTGGTCTGGTTTATCTGAGTGTTCTTTAGAAAAAGAGCTGTGATATTTAGACAATATTTGTATTTTCTTCTCTTAACCAAAGAAGCTATTAATGAAATTAATGGCTTCCTAACACCCCCCCTGTTGCCTCAGCAATCCCCTTTCCTCCAAAAAATGATCTCTCTATTCTAATTTCATCAGTATAACTTCAAAAAAAATTAATCAAACAGATTTCTGACTTTCATTCGTCAGACTTTAATTCTGTGAAGGGTGCTCCCATTTCTTTTATGTCTTTATGACAGCTTCAGACAGAGTTTCCAGGAGTAGAAAACCTTGAGAAGATGACACAAAAAACAGTCGAAAGCAAGTCCAAACTCACTACTGCCATTTCCCCCACCCCTACTTCATATATCTTTATGGGCAAGAAAAGTTGTTTGATTTTGCTGCACCCTTCATTTTCTCATAGCATTCTAAATGGATTTCAGGAATGCCAACCATGTTTAAATTCAGAGCTAATGCAAGGAGCATGCAGGCCACCAGTTACACACCAAGATATCCTAAATTACAACCCTGCACTGTCAATGTGTCTCTCCCCACACAAACTCTTTACTGTGTTTGGAATATACAGTTGCAAAACTCAGCTCAAATAATCTTGGTTTTGCCCTCAAGCACAAGTGTAGTTGAAAAACATTCAAGCTGGGGTTTGTGACCAAAATTATTCTACTTTTGTATGTTCTCAGACAGCAAGATACAAAGTCCAGTTGTTCACTTTCAGATGGAGAAAAGTATCGTGAAGTAATGTAGTGCTCTTCATCATCCTGACAGAATTTCCTTGAATGGAATTTCAGTACAGTTTGATTGGAACTATCTAGAAAAAAAACTGTATAAAACAATACAAGGGCAATAAACTGTATAAAACCATATAAGTGTATGAAGTGCACTCTTGATGGAGATGTTGGACATCCTGAGAGCTCCTGCCTCGTTCTCTGCTTTGTGTCTCAGTACCCAATGGCACCCCATTACACTGTTGTATTCATTGGTAATTTTTATGGCTCCCTGGAAAAATAAAACTCTCTGCTGACTTTTCAGATGTTTCTTGGGTTCTAGTTTGGTACATAGACAAAGACTAAAATAAGTAATTTTTTTATATACAGAATACCATCATTTCTGCAACCCAGGACTTTTATAGTAAAATTCAGATTCTGGCTCAATGGGAAGTTTCTGTATCAAACCCAGAACAGCAAAAGGGTGAACAAATGGAAAGTGTACAGCTTGAAGTTATGAATCATATTTCATAATATTGGGTGCATCTGTTTCCTGATTTACTTCTCTGAAGATTTTTCTTCTCTTACTTGCAAGTCCAATTCTTCTGCAACCCCAAAAAAACAGCAATTAAATGCAGTCAGAAAGGCATGTGCTTTGCAACACACCTTTATATGCAAAAGGCATTTGGAAAATGTTCCACTTCACCTCTAAAACCCATTTCTGGCATGCTGGGATTCCCAGGTTCTGCTGGGAGAAAGCAAGAGTGCCTCTTCCTTGTGACATTCATATTCTCTGGAGAGAGAGACATAATTCTGTCTCTCAGGAGAAGCACAGAAAGAAGAGAAAACCATATTTATCTCTGCTCCTTTGTTTTTCCTATGTGGAATATGGCTGGAGATTATTTACCTGCAGTGATTGCTGGGTTGGATTCTGGTGAAGGTTGTTTGGGTTCAGTGACCAAGGGGATCCAGCTGTGGCTCAGGGTCTCAGCAGAGAGTCACGAGTTAGATAGGTAAGTAAGAAGTAAGTATGTAGAACAGGATAGTATCTCTTTAAATAGTATATTAATGTAATATAGTATAATTTTAATAAATCTATCCTTCAGCCTTCTGATCTGGAGCCAGACATCATTTCTTCCCTGAGCTGGGGTCTGCTGCATTTTTACTATACCTTTCTCATGAGCATTCCAGCTTCTTATCCCACCTTCTTGAGATCTGGAAAGACAGAAGGGAGCAAGCAGCACATGGAGCCTTAGCAGCAGGCAAAGCTGGAGGAAGACCTTGGCCCAAATTTAGTTATTTCAGGGAAGACTCAGGGAAGTGGAGAACAGTTTCTTCTGTGACTTCAGAAAATGAAATTTGTCTCCCAGACATAAAAGGTATATTTAAGGCAGGTGACACAGACAGCATCCCTTGCCAAGGAGAAGATTTAGTCTAGGCCATGTGAAAATATAAAAGAAAAAAAACCACTAAACCTTAAAGCAGTCTGTTTTCCCCCAAGGTGTTCCTAAATACCTGACCAGTGCTCACTTGGCAGCATTTCTTGGCATATGAAGATATTTACAGGAGTCACAAATAATTTATGTCTGCAAGTACCAAAAACTCACTAATGTTAAGTGTTCACCTACCTTATAGAACTGTAAATGTTTACAAAAATTGGAAAGAAGACATCTGCTAAGCCTAACACTTTGGTAGTTGAGCAAAATGTTTTAAAAATTTATATTACTGGGATTTCTAGTTGAGGTTTCTTGTATGATCTTTGCAGGGTTGACTTGTGTTCTTATTTGAGAATCAGGAATATTTATGTATTTCATGACATAAGGTCTACTGCAAAAGAAAATCTTGCTAACCAGTGAAAAAGGATGTAGATAATAACGGAGCTTGTGCATCTGCTCTTTCTCTTGACACCTCTTGTAATCAGAATGGCAAAGGAGGTGAGTAACTGCAGCATCCTCATCTTTGTAACTCCTCTGGAGCACAAGATATAATTACACTGCAAGTGAACTCTTATTGCATCATATAGGCTCAAAATGAACAGCAATCTATTTTTACTTAGGAGAAAAGAGACTGTGTATCTCATCTGTTCAGCTGTATTTTATGCCCAGCTGCTTTTTATGTCCTTGTTTCAGATAAAAAGACACTGGAATCTTCCAGCTGCCTCAAAGTGCCCATTTTGTCCACCCTCCTGAAAAGAAGGCTCCCAAAAGCTGTGCACTGACAGGCTGACCTGCAGGGAGGAGGACACACTGCAGCTCTCAGGTCTGTGCAGGAGCTTCACACTGACATCTCTCTAGAAAAAAAAAATGGATTATATCCATAGCTCATGCCTATGGGTCTTCAAACACATGACAAAAGGTTAATTAAAAACAAGCTCAAAAGAAGATAAGCTGGGTGAGGAGGCACAGCCTGGTTTGAGCATCCCACTGACCCCAAGCAAGGTGAGATAACAGCACTTTAGAAGGACACCTGCAGCAGCCAGGAGAGCTGGAAATGAATGCTGCGTGCTGACACAGGGTTCCAAAACGTGGCAGAGGCCTCAGAGGGTGCAGATTGCCACCTTCTCAACATTTCCCTTTAAAAGCTTTTCAACACAATTCCCACTGCCATACAGCATTCAGCACAAAAAGGCTCTTCCTATTATTATAACATATTTTCAAATCAAATGTATAAGAAGGGGATTTTAAAACTCCATTCTGATGCTTAAGTAGGCAGGCATGTTTTGAGAAGTTGAGGTTTCATTCAACAATGATGAAAACAGGTTCTGGGCTTCTAACTCCTGTTCTCAGCTGAAGTTTTGAAATCGTTGTTCCTATGTCTGAGCAGGAGCTAAAACTCACCCAGTCCGCAGTTATCCAAATATCCAGCTTCAGGCCCAGCTGTAGCTGCCTGCTCACACACAATGCGTGACTCAACATTTATCTCCCTTTTTAATCTCCTCCCATTTTCTGCCTGCTCTTCTACAACACTTTCCTTTAGCAGATCAGCAGCAGTTGAGAACTAGCAGTGTTTTCTTTACAGAGACACATTGATAGTAAACACAATTTTCCCCTGACACTGGGAGCTGGGATGTGCATGCTAGAACAGAGCCCTGGATGTGCTGTGTGATAATAACCTACGCAGACTCTGAAGTATTTAACATTTGAGTAATGCTGCAGACCTGCATTAGAAAGGAAATGCTCCTATTTTATCAGTTTTGGAGCTTTTTTTTTACAGGCATCTGTAAAACTCTTGAAACCCTCAAGCAAAGTGGAGCAGAGGTTCTCAGTGGACATGGGCCACTAAGAGTGGAGGAGGACACAAGGTCAAAGCCACTGGCCCTCCCTTTTCTGCCCCATTTGGGAATTTCTAAAGTGCATACTAAGTGCAGACACAACCTCCACAGGCTCTCAGACTTGGCAGAATAAACAGGGAATAAAGATTTTACATTAGGTTTTCAATACACACAGAGATTCACAGAGGTTGGGAAAAGCCCCTGTAAACATTGGGGGAACAATAGAGTCAGAGGTGTCACCTCCAGCTCGCAAATTAAAAATTAAAAATATCTGTACCTGTTAAAAGCTACCTATATTTATTTTTCTTTTTCTTTTTTTTTTTTAAGGGAAGAGAACATTGACCAATTGCAGCAGGGCCATTAACATGCACAGTGTTAATCACCAGGCTGCCACTCAGGAACAAACCCAAGCTTAGTAATGTTATTGACTGTCAGGAGGATAAAATAGAGGTAAAATTGTATTGTGCATGTTAATGAAAAAAAAAAATCAGTAATTTCAATTTTTCATCAATGAAAGCTGTCTTATTAAAAAAAAAAATCAAGTATATAAAGATTCCCAGCACATCCCACATTTAAAAAGTCTCAGTAATGCACTACATAATTTTCATTTAGGCCTAAAGTAGCAGAACAGATGGGGTCCCAGTAGTCAAAGTAAGCATGTTATGATTATTGGCAGCTATTAAACTTCTGCTAATAAATGACATTATGGAGTAATATGTTGTGCCTAACATTGTAAAAGTTTGTGATGATAGTTTACAAGGAAAAAATATTGAAAAACCATAACATGAGGAGCAGCAAAAAGGAACAGAATGATGTAACATTTTGGTAAAAGAAATTCCGAATATTTTTTAAAACTAGAGAGTTATCATTTATTCTCACTTAAAAAATACTCAACATAAGCCAAAGGACACTTTTTAAAATATCTCAGCCCAAATTTATTGGAATGCACCAAGTGCCTTGATATTTTAAAAACAAACCAGTTATCAATCAGACAAACCCACACATTTAACTTGACTTTCTGTCTTAACGTATTTCCCCAGTCCTTTGCTGTCTCCTTTATTTAATACAAACTGCAGGTGTGTGACTCACAAACAGGTTCAAGCTGACCATGCCCAGTAATTCAGCTCTGCTCCTTTGGCCCTGGCCCTCAGACTCAGCCACAGAGCTGGTTGGAGATAAGCAATTTGTTAAACCTGATTCAAGCTTTATCAAACATTAGAGATTTTTCTTCCTTTACTATAGCAGTTTTCTCAAACAAGTATTTATGTTTTGGGGTTTTTTTTCTGAATAGCCAGGGGTAAGTGCTAATGGCTTAAGTGTTCATACAATATTTTTATTACTATTTAGTTATTATTTTGGTTCTTAATAATTTTGCTGGTTGGTTTTCACTATGGGTTTTGCTTTGTGCTGTTCAGAAGATCCTACATGGGCATGAAGCAATTCAACCCAAGACCACACAGAGCATGGCAAGCCCGTCACCTTTGCTGGTGCCAGCTGTGTCCCTGTGTCTCCTCATGCCAGGGAGTTATCCTCCATGCCATGTGTGTTATCCTCCTGGCCATGTGTGTTATCCTCCAGGACCATCCGTGGTCTGGCCAGCCCGAGCTCTGCCAGAGCTCCCAGCACAGGAGCAGGATGGAGATTTCCCATGCTACACAGTCAAATCCTATGGGCAGCCTAAAAAGGCGTAGCTGGGCTTTGATTTGAGGAGGAACCAGCCCCTCTCACAGGCCCCAGTGAGTGCTTGTGCAGGGCCACCAAACGCTTAGGCCAGGCCCACAGTCAGCTCAGCATATTCCTTCAGGAAAGCTCTGCTGTGGTTGCTGCCGCTGCTCGTCAGTGCAGGACTCATTTAATGACTGCTGGAGTCAATAGGAACACAGGCCAAGGGCAGGGACCTTGCTTTCATTAAGACTCCCAGTCAATCTTAAAAGATACTCCAAAGGTTCTTCTGCAGCCTCATGGAGTCTCTGTTCTAACAGGCATTTAGTCACTAAATTAGGCTGTCAGCTGGAGACCCTTTGGAACAAGCCCTGCTTTTCCAGAGGAATGATACAGCAATTTCTTAAAGGCAGCTCACTCCTGCTTTTAGCTCCTGCTGCAAGAAGACAAGCCATGAACAAAATCAGTTAACTGAAATAATGGAAGGTTGGTATAATTTTGCAATATTTCTATCTCCATGGAAAACATCTTGTAAAAACTTCTATCCCGTGTCTTCCTCTTCCTTCCCACTTACCGGTGAGAATGATAAATAATCTGGAAATATAAGAACTCCAAACAGCATGGTCATGGTGAGTGATCACGGTGAGTGATGCCAGACCCATTTCAGAGTCTGGTGTAATCTCAACCATGCTTCATCAGATAGGATCCTCTAGAAATTATGGAATAAGTAACAGGAACTCTAGATAATGGTTGAAATTCTATTTGCAGTAGCACTGGAGTATTTTACTTTATGTCATGAAGTAAACAAGAACACACACCAAAAAAATAAAAGCAACAAATCTAATTTAAGGAACCAGTGACTGTTTTTATTCTTGGTTATACAAAGGAAAGCAACACAATAAAGAAAGGCCTTTGTCCTTAAATTAAGCATTTTACTCCTGTGCTATCCATGATTCTGGAGAATGTCACTATCAGACATACAAGACACTTCAAGGAGCAGAGAAGGAAGTTGGTTGATGAGGTTTAATGATCAATACATTGAAAATGAAGTAAATCCTTCCCATGAAGACAAATGGAAAGCAAGGGAACAAATGGAAATATTGTAGTCTAAGGCTTGAAATCCAAAAGTGAGCCCAAGTAGCATCAGACAATGTTATAGGAATAAGGAATTAATTCCCACACCCTCTATAGACTGAATCAGGACCTGATTTACATCTATGCTAAACCCATGGTTTTCTCTAGCACGGTAGAGGATTAATTTCAGATTGCATTTCTCCTGGTAAGATATTTCTTGGCACTGTGTGGGCACCGATAATACACTTTATATGTCCCTAATATATAAAATACCCTTCTCCTCAGTCTACCTGCCCACTTATAAATTTGATGTCTTTTATGTTCCTCACGAAAGGCTGCCTCTTCCCAGGGCAGCCCAGCTGAGCTGCAGCTTACAAGTGTATTTATTGAAAGGAGTACAGCAATAACAACTGTTCTTTTGTCTCTGTGAGAAAAGGCTGCCTAGAGCCAATTATCGTTTATCACTCCAGATACACATTTTATGATCTTTGTGCTAAACCAGAAAATAGTGCAAGAAGAAGGAGCCAATTTAATATTTTCAAGTTCAATCACATCAGAAAAGATCCCTTAACTTGTATTGTATGTTGTTCAGTGTAATTGTCAGATTTTATTAATTTTACATGCTAAGCTGGAAACATTAGGCACAGGTTTCTTCTTGGAAGAGCAGCAAAGCTAAAAACAGTACAAGCACCAGAGGAAACTGTGTTTATAATTGCTCTGTTTCCTAGTTGGACTTTGTCAGCTCAACTTGGGTGGCAGCATGACACAGAGAGAAAAAGCTCACTTTGATTTGGAGGAGGTTGTTTGCAGGTGTCAAAACAAAGTCTACCAGGAAACCAAGGGAAAAATTAAATGCTGTGAGCCATTATTGCAGGTGTGCTCCAGTGAAAATTATCATTCTCTTGTTTTTGCCTCAGTAAACACATTGTGTAGTTGAGGCCAAACGTTGCTTGGAAGGAATTTAAAATACTGTAAGCTTACAACGAAGCCCAAATTTATATTTCTTGGTCCAAACACACAGATTAGAAATTATTCATCCTACTCACTGAAGACAGGAATACAGTGCAGGCAGATAATGAGCAGACACCAAGGACTAAATATGCAAGAAGAGGCATTTCTGGTACTGCCCTGTGGGATGTCACCCCAGCATTCACAGTTTGTGTGCCCAGCAGTCCCGTCCCCAGGAGGGGACAGCGCTGGAGCTACACTGGGAGGGCACGGCCAGGGCTGCACCTGCCCCATGGCAGCAGCACAAGCTCAGCCCAGCCAGAACCCCAAACCCATGGAGCACCCCCAGCCCCACAGAGAGCTCCCTCCAGTGCCAGGGAACGTCAGGGCTTGGCTCTGGGACAGAACAAGCCTGGCACTGCTTTGGCCCAGGAGCCACATTGCCTGGAGCACAGAAACAGCTGCTCCAGGGTTTTCAGGGCATTGGCTGAAACAGGAACTTCTCCTACAACCAGGCTTTGCAGCAGGACAGAGCCTGCCTGTCCCTTACACATTTGACAGCAACACAGGTTTTATCTGGGACAGATAAAGAGCTCCAGAAGCTCTTCCAGGTGTGTAATCCAGCCTGGAACAGCAGCACCCTCAGCATCTTGGCTCTGGGATTTGGAGTGTTTCACGCAACCACATTCGTGTTGGCACCAAAAACTATTAAATGGTGAATGATGAAACACATTCCCCTCTCCCCCAGAGCCTGACTTTTTGGTAAATATCCCCATCCAGCAGGGCTTTGGAGTCACCAGAGGAGGGAGGTGAAGTCCTAATAATCGAGGTGACAACATGAGGAGTTCTGAAAGAAAATAAGATACCACCAGTCAACTGGATACTGAGTGAAGTAGCTTGGGGCATATAGGACCAATCCAACAACCACTGGAAGTATCTTTAAAGAAGAATATAACCAGAAATGAGGAGAAACAGTGAAGAAGGATCAAAGGACATGGCATGAGCCTCCTTGGTATGACCAAGTATGGGTGTCAATGTTCCTGCAGCAGAGATGGCCTGGAAATGGGGCTCTCAACAGAACAGAGATTCATTACTCCTGTGCTGCTGGAAGCCATTAATCCTCAGGGAAAATCTGAGAGCATCCATGATTTTAATGGGAAGTGCCTGGGTCCTTTACAAAGTCTTGGCTCTATGAGGTGCCTGTGGAATCTGGAGGAAAAGATGAATTCTACTAAACAAGGCTGACTGAGAAAATTTTCTTCACACAAGGCAAATTAAAAATCAAAAAAACCTGAGCCTGTTTACTCTACACTGCTTTAAAGGGAAGAGAACAAGCTGGAAGGAGCTGAATGTGCCAAGGAAATATTGTGAACAATTTTCCCGTTTCCAGTGTGTGTGTGTCTGTAACCCTGAATCAATCAGGGCAATATGTGTGCTCTCAGAAACATAAATTTTTGCTTCCTCTGGAGTGTTATGCTTTGTTTTTACAAATTTCTAAGAAGTGGTCCAAATGTCATAATATTAAAACTGTTAATTTAATTCCGTCTCTGGTGGAAGGTTGGCTGTGCCATGGTTAGAACATGTTTTGCCCCAGCAAAGATCAGGAATCACAAGGATTTTATGCTGAGCTGGCTTCTATGACTGTGGGTTAAAATTAAAATACACACAGAGGCTTCTGTGCATGAAAACTAGGAGAAAGAAATAGTGAATACACTGTGCAATCCTTTCCAACAAATATTAAACACAAATACACTTCGATTAAATGAAGCAGAGATCTGAGTGCACAGGTTCAGGGCTGAATTAAGTTCTAAGTCAGGGCTGTCTCCCTGTGTTTGCTTAGCTCAAGGTATTTAATTCAGCCCAGCCTACAGTGACTCTCCTGAGGTATTCAGAGCAGCAGATTACTTGGGTTGTCTATAATGCTGGAACTGGAGGAACTGATTTGTCACAGGTGTCCCCAAACACAGCTCCATGGAATCCCACAGGGACTGGGACCCCAAATGGACTGTAACCCCACAGGGACTGGAATCCCCCAAGAACAGGATCCCACAAGGACTGGAATCCCACAGGGAATGGAATCCTAAAAGGACAGGAATCCCACAGGGACTGGAATAACACAAGAACAGGAATCCCACAGGGACTGGAGTCTCACTGCCCCACTCCTGCTCTGAGCCACAGCCACTGCACTGGCCCAGCTCCATCGAGCCTAAACAGCTTCAATTCAAAGAACGTTTTGTAACCTTATTCATAATAAGAAAAGACAATGGTAAAAGCAAAAGAAAACTTCATTTTTGCAACACATCCATTTCTCTAACTAAAAGAAAATCAGAGCAATCAAAGCATATTAAACAGGGCCATGCTTTTCTGACCCAGAAAACACACGCCTGTACATGAACATTAACTAAACCAATGCAAAACCCTACCACAGCATTGTAAAGGCACAGGGTAATTGCTGCTAATTTTGACTAAAAATTTTAACTACTTTTCAATAGAGCAAAAAATCCAGATAATATCCATTATAGCCAGGGATATTTACTTCAAAATGACTTCATGTTTTTAAATTCATTATTTCCTTATTTAGCCAGCAGTTTTACATCTTATATTCTACACAGCTGCTAAAGCTTCGCTGCTTTCCTAACAGATTAATCAGTTATCTGTTGGTGGGTGATCTTTAATTCCTACTTTAGAAAACCCCTAAAACTGTTAATATTGTAGCTGGAAACTCCTATATTATCAACTCAATGTGCCATTAGAATGGCCAACATCACCACTACAGTTTATTATTGATGTTAGCATACCAATAATCTCAGAAAACATAACATTTCTCAGATTATACTGATATTCTGTCACTTCACTATTTAAACTTTTCTCTATTTTCTTTTCTTTCTTTTCTTTTCTTTTCTTTTCTTTTCTTTTCTTTTCTTTTCTTT
>QUSF01000071.1:678980-734158 GCA_003676055.1 Chloebia gouldiae | reverse complement strand
CTTTTCTTTTCTTTTCTTTTCTTTTCTTTTCTTTTCTTTTCTTTTCTCTTTTCTTTTCTTTTCTTTTCTTTTTCTTTTTCTTTTTCTTTTTCTTTTTCTTTTTCTTTTTCTTTTTCTTTTTTTTTTGTGGCACTTGAAACTGAAACATTCATTGTACCCCCTCTGTGGAGAGACCCAGAGGTGCCATTTGCCCAGAAAGGTTTTTCTATCCTGGGAACAGCTTTTTGTCATGCAGCAGAGCAGAGAAAATGATCTACAACCATCAAACCCCAGCTACAACAAGTGGACAACCTGTGGCATATTTAAAAATGTAGTTGAAATAGCTTTAAAATTTATAGCTTAATTATAAAAGCACAATTTAAACATCACATGAGGAAAGCAGAGGCAGGCCCTTGGAAGGTGCTTTCAGTTCAGCAAAATTCACTGCAATTAAGACTGCAGGAATAAGCTGTAAAGAAAGTTCAGTAGTGCTTTGAGATCTACATTTATGTCCAGCACTCTTCCAAGTATTTTTATTCCTGGCAAGTGCCATGAAGCTCTAGCAGCTGTCTCAGCCTCCTCAGCTCTGGGCAGTCAGTGGGAGGAAGGCAGCTTTCACTGGGTTCACTGGTCCCCAGACACACTCTGGAGCTGTGACTCATGACCCACATTGAGTACACTCAGACTTTTAAAAAGCTTAACCCTTCTGCCTTAGGGGTTTATACTAAATTCTCCATTAAGCACAACAGAAGAGGAATCATTTATGGGATATCCATGCAACTGCCCAGTGTAAGCATGAGAGCAGCCAACATCACCCTGCCAGGCCTCCCTCCAGCAGGGCTTTCTCCAGCAGAAAACAGTTCTGGAAACAGAACAGGCCTTGGGTTTTGGGCCCTGTCAGCACATTCCCACTTTCTCACTCTGCTCAGGCACATTAACAACTGCATAAAACTGCATTTCAAATGGCCTCAGCAGCAGAAAGCATTAGAAATGAAATATCAATAACATTTTCTCAAAAGCAATTGAGTGCCTCTGTTTATGGAGTAGAACCTGGTCATTAGATAATCCTCCCTTCACTAAGCATAGGACTGCATGGACGTTTAGATGAAATCCAAGATAATCTCTGCTGTTTTCATCCTGAGGCTCCCCAGCAGCTTTTCAGGACACCAGTTCTGGTGGAACTGCTTAGAACCACCTTGAAAGGGGCTCAGCAGTAAAAATGATGGGGAGATGCAGGAGCAAAGGCAGGTGAGTCTGCAGTCAAGGGCTGCACAGAGAGCTAAACACTGACTGCAGGGAAGAAGAAAAGGGTAAAACATTATTGTGTTATCTGGTTGTTTCTTTTTTGATAAGTTTTTGTTTCGTTGCAATTTCAAAAATTAGGAGTCCCCAGGCAAAACTGAAGAGGTGGAATACTAATGGAAATTTTAATCTTCAGCATAAGAAATCAAAAACATTTGAATAGCCTGCATACACACACATCCATTATTTAACACTTGAGACCAATTCAAATAGAATATTTTCTTACCACCCAGGTCTCCGTTGCTTTCCACCTTTAAATCTTTTTAGCATTCCATTTCTGTGCCCACCTGTCCCTGTGAGAGACATTATATTGGTAAGTTTCATGTTTGGAGAGGCAAGAACAGTAATCTAAAAACTCTGGAGTTGGTCTGTGATAAGTATTTGGCAAGTGGGATGTTTCTGTCCTCAATTTATTTATTTAGGTTATGGCCCTTACAAGCAAAGGAAAATAGTCCTGGGATGCTCACACAGAAGCTCCTGCTGAGTCGGAGTTATTTCCCTTGCCCTCTTTATTTCTTTATTTTCAAGGACTGTTCCAAGATTACTGAAAACACCTCAGTGCTTTGAGGCTGTGGATGGTCTTGACTGGAACAGTTATTTTTCAAAAACAGTGTTAAATATTCTGTGATTTGAAGATTCTCTGACCTAACCAGTGACTCAGAGAAAAAGATTAATTCCTGCTGTTGTCCCTCACTGGGCTCCAGTCACAGGTTTGATTTTGGAAGATTCCCTGATATTATATAACAGCTCATGGATAAGAAGGAAGATCTCCTCTTTAAATGTCACAGCTCATGATGTGATTTGGTCAGAGCTACACATATGAATATATACACACATATTTGTATATATACATCATCGATGAGCCAGAGATGTTTAAACTGATTGTCCAACAGAAAAATCATCAGTTCCAGCCAGGGCAACGCTTCTTGGAGAGCTGAGAAAGTGCCACTGACCATTTATCCTTTATCCTTTATTTCAGGTTTAAGAGAAGTGTCAGAGCTGCCACTGACACCCATCATAGCCGGGAGGGAAGGAGAGGCAGAGAAGATTAAAAAAAAAAAAAAAGGAAAAATGAAACAGGAAAAATGAAGAAGGATAAAAATAGAATAAAGAAAAGAAATGGGAAGTATAACAACTTCACTGCAGGTGTGAATTGCTGTTCCTTGGTGTTACATCTCAGTAAACAGAATAAATGCTTGGTGGTGTGTGACTGCTTTCCAATCAGTGAGAGCAACGTGCTGTGACTGATAATGGGTCATCCCTCAGCCTTCCTTTCCATGGGGAAAAGCTATGGCAGTGCTGATGGCAGTGCTGCACTGGGAGCAGGGCGGCTGCTCCATGGCTGAGTCAGAAACTCTCATGAGTTAAAACCATCACTGCAGTTTAGGCTGGGTTTCACACGTGGTTTGGTATGTTTGTAAAGAATACTCCAGCCATTAATTAACCTTTCCCACTGCCTTCCAAGGGAGAAGTTCTGCCCTCAGCTTTCCCTACAGCCTCACTCGGGCTGTCACTCCTGCCTCAATAAAATCTTTTAGCAGCAGCAGCATGCTAAAAGTGTTCCCTGACAAAGACAAGCTAGAGAACCACAGCTGATGGTGTCTGCTGCTGCTCTGTACCCTCAGCTCATGATTCTGAAAAAAACAGATGAAACTTGCACAAGCACTGACATGCTCAAAAAAGCATAATATGCACTAACAGTATAAACCACCAGCTGCAATAACAAAGATATTGTAGAGGGCTTGGGTCCACCACAGATGGGCTTTGCTGACAATACTTTTTTTATTTCTCATAGTGACAAATTTACATTTCCTAGTGGAAGGTAATTTCTTTTACTATGAAGATCATCACAGCCTACAATGGTTAATGCCAGCTCGGGATGCCAAAAGGTGACAGGAATTTAAAAAAAAAAAAAAAGAAAATAAGTTTGTGTATTTGTTTCCTGCAGGGTTCAGAAACTCAAACAGGGATCAAAGGAGGCAGACATAATTTTACCTGAATATTAAACAGTTTCTGAGGTGTGCCATCACTCGCCGTGTCTGCCCTGCTCAGAAAGTCCTCACCTCAGTTTTTAAACCACTGAGGGCAGCAATTTAATTTCTTCTCTTACAGAAAGAAATTCCAGTTGCTGCAGAGTTGAGTGATATTGAATCAATGTCAAGAGCTCAAGTTCTTTCTCATACATCAGCGTGACAATTGAAAGAAATGGAAATTTCCTTCTTGTGATCTCACCAAATCCTGATCTTGTTTGAGGGCTGCAAGAGCCAATTTTATGATTTTACTGTTGACTTTTAAGTCTTTCCTAGAGACAACATAGCAGAGCCACTGCCCTCATCCTTCAGAAAAGCTGGCAGTCAGAGATCTGCTGGGGTAGCTGGGTACTCCCACCTGGTGACCAATATTGTCCTGCTCTCCTTTTATGGCTGCCTGTTTTGTTTCTGTGTCTGTAAGTCAGACACAGGATACAGGGGAGAGCAAATGCAATATTTCCATCATGGCAAGTTACTGCCTCAGGTTGCCACCTTAGAGAGCTAAATTGGATGTAAATAATGTCACTTAATGTACCAAATAACATTTATATGCCATAAAATCCTCCCTTCAGATACTAACTGCCTACTCTCTTTTATAGGCTAACACTCAGCAATTAAGGCACTGAACATCTGGGCTTCCAATCACTGAGTAATCATTAAAATCAAAGCAAAGATCCCCTGAATGCCTCCGTGGGTCAGAGTGGGGAAGAGAAGCCCAAAGCAAAATATCTGTGCCACATACAGAAGGGCACACTCTGGAAACAGCTGATGCCTCTTATTCAACATTTACTGAAGCAGGGGAGGAAGCTGAGCATCCTGATGATTCATGTGGATAAATAACCTGGTGTGATGCAAAGGTTTGCACATCTTTATTACAATAAAACAGCACCTGGTGCCCTTTTGTTGCCATCTGCATACTCAGAATAATTTGGTCAGTGTTATTGGCTTGGAAGATAGCCAGAGAGTCAAATTATTCACTGAATGGGAGTGCAGGCAGGAATTGCAAGCAGGTTTTTGAAGTCTGCTAACAAAACTTTCCCACATGGTGTCCCAGCTGAGCTCACTGGGAATGGAAGGGAATGAAGGGAATGGAAGGGAATGGAAGGGAATGAAGGGAATGGAAGGGAATGGAAGGCTCCATATACCTGTGGAGCTTCCTTAAAACTGCTCCTTGAGGTACCTCTCTTACCCAGACTTCCCACAGCAAACAAAGGATGCTGCAGACATCATTTGTCCCTCACGACTCCATCCTCTGTTAGCAGCACATCTGTCCCAAAATGTTTTGTATGTCCACACTTCAGATTCCAAGTAATTTCATGGATAAATAAATAACATATACTAATTAAGGCAATAATTCTTCTGAAGTTTTGCTGCACTTCTGTTCACAGACCTTTACCATGAAGGGCTATTTAAAAGGAAGATAAAGAAATAGCAGCAGACTGAGTGGAGGACCAGCACTACTCCAAATGTTCATGGAAACTTCTCCAACACTTTAATGCTGGGAGCAAGCTGAGTAGAACTGAGGGAATTAAATTTCACACCAAGGAGTTGCTCATACTAAACAATTTTTCTTCAGGAATTGTGAAAGACAAACTTCCTTCTTATAAATGATTTTCAATCACTTGTTTTCTCAGGTACTGGTGTTAATCTAATATGGAGGGTCTTTGGCACCTAGAATTCCACCTGTTATGGACAGGACAGATGGAGTTCAGGCATTTCTGTTCCTCCTCAACTGTCAGAAGCTGTGAGCATTCAGACACAACCTCAGAAAGCACCACCCATGGGTGGTGGGGCCATCCTGCCTCTCTCCCCTGTGATTGCTGTTCCATGGAGTGCACCTTTCAGCAGTTTACAGGATTTTAATCAAGGGCTAGATGGTGGGAAGAGCCCATGAAATGTTAAAACCAAGATATTTCATTGGATTTACAAGTATTAGATCCATTAGATGGAGGAAAAATGAGGAAATGCACAGAGGAGGTGTGTCAAGTCTGGGATCTGGCAGCTCTGGTGTTCCCCCTTTTTGCCTATAAATAAACTGGACAGCTGTGGAGCAACTCTGACCTCTTCCCAATCCAGTGCGAGTCAGACATTCACAGACATTACAGAGTCTGTAAAATTGACTTACCTTTTCTTTCCTAAACACTGTTTTTAATGAATTACTGCTCCATCTGCTTCAAAGTGCATTGACCTGAAACACAGAATACAAGTGAGGAGCCCAGCAGCAATGTTTCATGTTCATATAAAAAACAGTGGAGTGAGGCTATTTTGAAATATAGAAAACCAAAAATCATAACTTTTGGGTTTCCTTCCAGTGCTCTCCTAGCAATCACTTCATAATAAGAAGTGCATTTTTATATTCCAAATCTAGTTCTGTAGTCCAAAATTTAGTGCTGCCTTATCCCCTGAAGTATTTGTACATAAAAGAGATCTGATATGAATATTAGCCTCTCTGAATAAAATATAAACAGCATTAGATTTTTTTTTAATTGCTGAAAATCCTACTGAAAAGGAAAGAACGTTTAAGTAGCTGTCTCTCATAACACAATGTAATTCTAGAAATTTGGGGGAATCAGAAATAAGCTTCTAGTGAATGTTTTCCATAACTGTGAGCCTTCCTTTACTAATGCAAAAGGTTATTTACAGCAAATGTAAATAGAAACAGAAGAAGACATAACAACTGAATTCTTGGATATCCTGGGGATAGTTCGCTTACACTGAATTATTTTAATGCTCCAAGAGGAAGCAAGAAAGGAAGGAAGAAAAAGAGAAATGCTTCTTTGATATGAATCATGGCTCCACTGCCTAGATTGAGAATGCAACTGAGCAAACCACAGCCAGCATCAGTGTGAGCAGGTATTTGTTTACTCCAGCTGAGGACTGGGACAATAAATAATGCATGGAAAAGCCTTGGATACTGGTGGACTAGTCAAATTTCATAGACTTTTTTTTTTCCTTTCTATTTCTAAAAAATACAGGATGGAAACAAAAGGACCACAGTCTTTGTTGCCATCATGTTCTGCACAGGAATCTTGTCTCTCTTCCAGCAGCTCCACAGGAATTACATGGAAAGATGCTCAGATCTCTGCTCTTCCTTGTTTGTTTCCATGAGCACAGACACTGTTGGGGAAATCTGCCAAAGATGGAGTCAAATTTCCTGGTTTTTGTTTTGTTTTGTTTTGTTTTGTTTTGTTTTGTTTTCCCCTCTGAAATGAGGGGCAGTCTCAGGCAATGCTCCCTGTCCAGCCCAGGTAAATCCCACTGCCAATCCCACTGCGTGCAGGTTTCCAGCACTGCACTCATCATGCCCTGCACAGAGCCACAGGTGCTTGGAAATTAAATTCTCTGACACACATGAAGGTAAATTTACAAAGCGGGATTCCCACAACACCAAAGCATGTGGTTTAGACAACTCAAGTCTGTAAACAATCATAAACTCTAAGGTGAAATAAATGCACCCAGGGAGGATTCTCCAAGTGAAGCAGGTTCAGGATTGCTCAAGAAACACTGACAGGTGCCCCAGCAACGTTCAGTGGCTGCACCTTGGCCAGTCAGGCACAGAACAGAGCCCAGCTTGGCTCTCCTGGGCTGGAGTGGAACATCTGGACTCAAGTTTTAGATTAGCCAAAAAAAAAAAAGTGAGATCTACTTTGAAACTGGAAAGGGTGAATTTATAAATCTGTCTCAAAATCCCCCCCCATTCATTTGTCACATAGCAGTTTTTGTGCCATAGATATTCTTCAAGGTGTTTTGTTTGTTGGCCATGTACTGAATTTTTCAAAATAACCTTTGGAAAATCAATGTGGTTTTATGTTTTCATATGAACAACAGTGACATTTGCTATTTTTTGCCTGTGGTCACTGACACCTGAAGGTTAACGTCACCAAATTTTGTCACTCAGTTTATTGACAGGTCTGGCATGACAGAATTAAAAGCTTGGATGATTCACTGATGTTAAACATTATGAGGAGAAGCCCTGTGAAATAGGAGGGAGCACTTTTTATTCCCATAACCATGACCATGACCACTGCCTGTAAGATGAAGCTGAAGGGAGAATATGAATGAAGACTTTCATATATAATTTTATATGAAGAAGTGTTTGTGCCTTGAAACCATTAGGTATGTCAAATGACACAGGAAGTGATGTCTAAATATTTTTTTTAATTTTTTTTTGTATATTTGTAACTTTGTAGCCTGTTAATAAACACGGTTATAACTTCTAATTCTTTTCCTGCCCTCTGCCATAGTTTAAAAAAGCCTTACTGACACAGTAAGCCTTGCCTTCAGTCTAGCAAGGACACTTTGTTTTGCACCATACATCATAGACACAATAAAGCACAGGGCTAAAGGATCAGTGGGGAGGGTTCCAATGGGGCAGAACCCAGGGGAAATCACCTAAGTAACTGCTCTTGTAACTGGACAATATTTGATAGAGAAACTACTCAACTAACCTTATAAAAATTGCAGAAATACTGTGTCACATCTGTATATTGCCATATTGTCCACCATGAAGGCTTTCAGCTAAAAACTTGCTTTCATAATATTATTTTAAGTGTTTGAAAAGGTTTAGTGCTTTATTCCAGGCAACAGAAGCACTTCTCAACCTCACTGTACCTAATGCTGGCTCTAGAAATCAAATTGACATTTTTCAGACCACAATGAACCAATATTCTGAGCCCTGCTATCAGCAAGGTCTCTGGCTTCAACAAGAATTGTCAAGGGGATTTTGATAGAACAGGCCCAGGAATCATCAGAGAGTGGTTTGCTCCTGAAAGTAAAGATAAATATTAAATATATAATCAGCTCAGCTTTACCTGTGTGAGCAGAAGATGCAAATGTGTAATTTGAATCCAAACCCATCAGCACCCACCACCTACTCCCAAGCAGCAGCAGCACCATGGGGTTTGCCACTTCAGCTGATAATATAGTTAATAAACACGACTTACACTAGAGAACAATGAATCTCTGCTGTCCTGCTAATTAAAAAGCCAATATTACATTACTTCCTCAAGGGCTCATTTTATAATTTTTAGGATTATAGCACATTGATTAATTTATACAAGTTTTTAATCCCTCAGTATTTAATGAACTCTAGGAACTTGGGAACATGTGCATAATTCAGATTTGTATAATTTTATTAAATGGGAGAAAAGTTAGACTGGTCATGTGCTACTTCACGTAGAAAAGTGTCTGAGCTCACCAGTTCAACCATTATCCTATTAACCATTTGCAACAAAAATATTTGAGCCTAAATTAATTCTGGGTTAATTAGATTATTTTTCAGCTTGCCAAGGACTCCAGCAAGCATGGCTTGTCTTCTGTGCTTGACAACTGCCTTTTAATTAGCTGCTGTGGAACAACTGAGCACAGTGGGAAACTAATATCTGCTTGAGTTATCTTCCATAGCATTTAGAGTGCCTCAGAAACGACATTGTCATTACCCTGCACAGCCTCAGAGTTCTCCATCCTGGGAGGTAAAAATGCCTGACTGCAAGGAGAGCTCCAAAAATGCATTGCAGATAAACCCTATAGCAAAATCAATTGTTGAGGAGAAAATATCCTACAAAGATAAAGTGCTGAATTGTATTTTAGGCTGGTTTCTGGTTCATTTTTACAGCCTCAAAAATGCAGCTCAGTCACTTATTAGACCCACCCACAAATCATAGGCCTAAAACCAAAAGAATTTTTTTTTAAGTCTTCTGCACACAATGTAAATCTCTCAAAAGCTAAGGTTTCAGGAAATATAATTCTGAGTATCAACCCTAGCATTCTTATACTTCACTGGGGGGGAACAAAACAAACAAACAAACCCAAAAGGAAACACAGGCACTGAATTTTGAAGCTGTGTTTAACCAGACCTTATTGTAGGTCAGGGACAGACCCAACTGTGGGCATTAATCAAAAGAGGAAGAACATTTTTGGATGCTCAGGGCTTGTTTCCTGGTGGAGTGATAGCTAAAGAGAAACATCCCTGAAGCCCCAGCTCCCTACAAAGCGTAGATACAAAGGAAGGAGATGGATTATTCAGAGCACTGAAGATTATTACAGATGTGGGGGCACAGTTCTATTTAACAGCACTTCTAGAGTCTGCAAATATTTCACTTGGGAGGCTCCAAGCTGTGAGGCATTAAAAAAACAAGGGGAAAAAAAGTAAACTTGCAGTCACAAGTACAAGCTGAGCCTGACCAGTGAATCTGCTTAAACGGAAGATTGATGAACCATCCCTTAATGACACATTGCAAAAAATGCTTCCTTTTTTTTTTTTTTTTTGCCTTTTCAGTTTTTTCTTTTTCTTTACTTTTGATTTATCAGATTAAGATGATAATGAGGAATTTTTAAAAAGACACATGCATATTGGTTAAGTAACAATTAGAACTGAGAAGCACATTGATCTGTACTCTGAGTTTGCTATTTGCATTCTCCATCACCTCCCTTTTCTTTGGCAGCACTCACCACTCCCTTCACAGGGCTCTGCCCACCTGAACGTGGCATTGCCCATGTGGGCACAGGCAGAGACATTTGGTGGTGCATTGATGTTTTCCAAGCAGGAGAAGGGAGGCAGCAGGATATAAACCTCTTCTTCCCCTGCACACACCCAGTTCTACAGTGTTGATACTCACGGGAGCACCTCCAGTGAGGCAGGAGCATCTCCTGTGCTGGTAAAGGTGGTGAGGTGTCTCTACTGGGTGATAAAAGCTGTTCCAAAATCTAATAAATAACTGGAACTAACTATTAAAAGTAAATTCTTTTTTTTTTTTTACCCTGTTTTAGAAAAAATCTAACACTGATAGCAATACCAAAAATTAGACTTTGGTGTTAAAAAGTACTCAGCCATAAAACATTTATCCCCTCTCCAGAGGAAACACCTCGAGATGATGAAGTGTCTGGGTTTATTCCTATGTACAGTGCAGTGCTGGGCAGGGAGGTGATTACCCAGCAGGGGGAAGTGTCTCTGGGAAAGCTCTGGGAAGAAAAGGCCCTTATTTATTGCAGCTCCCCACAATTATAGTAATTTTCTAAATGTTTCTGAAGTTTGCACTGGGCTGTCACGTTTCCCAGATAGCACAAGATGATTAGCAGTATGAACAAGAACCATGTTTTTGGTTGACAGTGAGTCATGTTTTTTATTTGCTCATTGTAGATAAAATTATAATTTTGGGCTCAGTGTCTTGAGGAGCCTAGACACAGCACAGGTAACAAGGCTTCCCTGGAACAGCTTTTAATTGCTTTTTGGTCCTTTAAACTCACAATATCTATAGGGTAAAAAGTAAATCCTTTTTAATTTTCTCTCATTCTGCATTTTCCAAATGCAAAGTTAAATGAAAATCATTATTTCTCAAAAATAATTCTTTGAAAGACAGAATAAGCAGAACTGATACCTGAGCAATGCCATAGAACCTTTCATCACCCACCCACACTCACAGGGTGGAATCTCCTGCCAGGAGGGGACAGCCGGGGGGTCGGGCTGTGCTCCAGGGAACAGGGACAGGAGGAGAGGGAATGGCCTCAGCCTGGGCCAGGGCAGGCTCAGGTGGGCAACAGCAGGAATTTCTGCATGGAAAGGGTGCTCAGGCCTAGGCAGGGGCTGCCCAGGGAGGTGTGGGGTGCCCAGCCCTGGAGGTGTGCCAGGAAGGGCTGGAGGTGACACTCAGGTGAAGCAAGGGACTTCATATAAAACCGGGAAAGCTGGACAGAACAAACACAGATCCAAACCAATGTGGTTAATCATACGTTCTCCCTTTGTTGTTTGTAAGATGGCAGTTTATATACACTTCAATATCGTTTATAATTGTGAGCACACTCTCATTGGCAAGCAAACATTGTTTGTCTTTGTCTTAAGGTGGTTAAAGTTTCACACCGCAGACCTATACTAATTCACATCCAGAAAGTTCATTTCACTGTGTTCACTTTAACATAATTCCTAACTGCACCACAACTAATTTCCTACTGCGTCAGAGGTCTCAAAGGCTTCACCAAGGCCGATATCTGAGGCCTAGGCTGGGGTAGCTCAACCTTCACTCTAAATATAAATTGTGTCCTCTCTCTCTCAGAAATTCTGCTACAGTCAGGCCTCTGGGCTGGGGACAAGTTGGGCATGGGACCCAGCTGGGACTCCATGGGCTGGGAGGGCTTTTCCAGCCTCAGTCATTCTGGGATTCTGTTTCTAGGGTGCAACTTATCAAATCAATGAGTATCTCCTTGTAGACTGCACAAGCTCTCTCTGAGTGCAACATTATTCAGCACCACTCTTTAGTTTCCCATGAAAAAAACATATTTTTGTAGTGCTGCTTCAGTGGCAGCTTGAGCATCCCCAGAACTCCCTGTTGCCACTAATTATCCTCCTTGTGCTGCTCCTTGCTGTCCAGTCCCTCCCAGCTCCCCGCAGATGCTCAGCACAGGCTCTGCTTCCCTGGGGGATCCCGGAGGGAATGAGCTGCTCCCAGCCCACCCAATCCCCACCCCACAGTGACCAGATAAGCCCTCCCTCCCCTGGGCACACGGGACTGTCAGCAGCTGCTTGAGCATCCCCTGGACAAAAACACCATTCCAAGGCAGCGGCACCAGCTCTGACGTGCAGCCAACCCTGCCCAGGTACTCCCTGCCACACGACTCTGCCTTGGTTGCTTCTGGGTTTCTCCTCTTTAATTGCTCTGACTGACATTTTCCATTCCAGGCTGATGTCTGCCTCAGGCTTCTCTTAAATTTCAGTGAGAAATATTCTACTTTTTTTAGAGAGTAGTTTATGTGGCAATTACACTGTTCTTACCATGGCAAATTTTGCCATTTTATTGAGACTCTGGTACCCTCTGCTTCACAGTAGTGGCCTGATGTTTTACATATGTTAATTTAAGGAGAAGCTGGAAATGTTATCCAAATGTAGACAACTTTGGAGTTTGTGGAGAATCACAGATAAAATGCTTCAAGAAGAGGGAATTGCTAATGCTGCAAATTGAAGCATTCAGAAGTCAGGAGTGGCAAAACTAAGGATAAGCAGCAGCTTTCCCCTGCAGATAGACATTATGATTATACATCATCCACCCTTGTATTTCATAATTCAAAAGCCCAGGTGTCTGAATTAAGGTTGCACATCTTGCATTTCCCAAGTTCCCAGGATTTTGTGTTTGTTGTTTTTTGGCAAACTACCTCACTCTTTTAAACACTGGTTGATTTTGTTTTGTAGTTTGCATTAAAAATAGAGCCGAATGCCACCTTTACTTACTTCAAAACACAAATCTAGGATTCTCTACCTAAACTCTGTTGAAGGTTTCATGCTAAAAAAAAATCTAAAGCAGACGCTTGATCAAACAAGGCATTGTTGGGGTGGATTGCCTGGGAGGGCTTGTACAGCTGAGTTTAGTAACATCAGGGATCCTGTCTGAGAGCTGTGTTCAGCAGGAGGATCTCTAAATGATTTATGAACAGCTGAATCAATAAGCAACCACTGGTGTTGAAAATGTCTTTTGAAGTGAGGTATCCCAGTCTGCTTTTACAGTGTCTGCCTGGAGTCCAAAATAAGGAAACAGGTTGAAGATTAACATCTCAAAAGGCTCTGGAGGAGCAGGATTTCCTAAGGAAATCTTTCCTAGTCATTTAACCACTATTGCCCCTCAGACAAAGGTTCTGTTGCAAGAAAATTGAAGTGTCATGGTAAAGCCATGAGATTTCGGTAGCTATGGAATGCAGGACTTTCCAGCCTGCAGCTGGGAAGTGCTGGTTATGCTGGCACAGATACAATCATGGAATCACAGAATGGTTTTGGTTGGGAGGGACCTTAAAGCCCATCCAGTGCCACCCCTACCATGGCAGGGACACCTCCCACTGTCCCAGGCTGCTCCAAGCCCCAGTGTCCAACCTGGCCTTGGGCACTGCCAGAGATGAGAAACGTCTGCCAGGGCCTTCCCATCTTCACTAGGGAGAATTTCTTCCCAACATCCAACCTAAATTTCCCCTCTTTCAGTTGGAACCCAGATGCAAATAGGATTATTGTCAGGAAGACAAAATACCAGTGTTTTGAAATGCTGAGATTTTACATCATGCCCAATCTTTTGTTTAGATTCTGGATGAGGAATGTCCAACAAAAGACCCATTAAAAATATTAGAACGCCAAGAATACTTCCTTTGCTGTTTCCCATTTAGAAATGCCACAAATGCTGGCAGGATACTCCAGGGGCTCTTTGGCTGTCCTTGAGATGCAGGAGCAGGCTGAGAACATTGTCCCCAGAGCCAAGGACTCCCCACACTCATAGTGGTGCAACAAGCTCTCAGCAAACTGGGGGAAGTCCAAGGCTTTGGGGCTTGTTGGTGAAGAGAAGAAATGTGAAGTTTCTAACCTCAGTGAGGGGCACAAGAGCTGCTGGGTTCACTGTCACAAACATGAAGAAAAGGCTCTTCAGCTTGCAAGATTTTTAATGTGAAATTGGAGACAGACTCCCAGGCTTCTGAGCTACCAGCCTGAGGACTAAGAGCCTCTGGCAAACATTATCACAATTTTATCCCTTAGCTGTAAGTTCTGAGAAAGGGAACACAAAGATCTACTACTGCACACCTCTATCCAGAGCAACCAAAATCAGAAATTTGGAGTCTTGATGTTCTGCTAAGAACACTCATAAAACTTGCTACCAGAAGTTGTATCACTGCACCATCAAGAGTGACAGAATAGCAGCCTCACAGAACTAGCAAATCTGTCATGTAGTCATGAGTTTAACCAATAAACTGTGACAGACATCCTCACAACCATTTTATGAGTAAAAACTTGACGAGTGAAATGCCTTGACCCCACCATGAATAATTCTGTTCAAAGCCACAAGAAGTGCCAGGTATGGGAATGGACTGAACTTCGCTATCAGCTTTACAGATTAAAGATTCCCTCTGAATTCTTTTTTAACGGGGAGATAACACCAGACATCTGGCTGAATTTTAACATTTCTTAGGAGAGACTTGACAAGACAACAGATTCACAGTTAATGAATTCAAAGCTCCATGAATATAGAACAGCTCCAGCTCTGCGAGGATGAGTGTTACCTCCAGAGAGCTCAGCTACAGAGCAGGGATGCTTTATTTTGTCAGGAAGGCTACCCAGCTATGTCACCAGAAAGAATCAGCTGATTTCCTTTGGGATCACCAGTGGTTCAGAAAAGCCCTGCCTAGTTAGGATAAAACACACTGAAAACATAAGCAAGCAACATAAGGCTGATTATCTTCCCTTTCAATGAAGTTTCCAATTCCTCATGACATGTCAGTGATGGATGCAGAGTTTTTAAAAGACCCTGTGGCAAGAATGAAAGCACTCAGAGGATAAGAGAAAAGGAAAATCTCATCATAACTTGCAGAGAGAAAAAAGCTGGCACACAAAGAAGGGTCTTTGACTCGATGTCTGATCAAACAATTCCAAATGGCAGATGGATCCCTGAAAACAGGAGTTCTGTGCTGCCAGCAAGTGCTTTTGCACTAGGACAGAACAACAGAAAATAAACCAGGAGAGCTCAAAATGTCATGGATAATGTAGGCACATGTTGTAATTAGGCTGCATGAGTGTTACCATAAATATTCCCTCTGGTCTTTGAAGCCATTTGCTGAGGCCACACTGACTCACCTTGCCACCAGCACTCTGCAGACTGGCACAAATATTTGTGGGAAGCAATTAAAAGCCATGGAAACAAAACCCCATCTGCCTGAGTGTGTTCCCTGCATTGTCCCCAGAGGCAGGCACTGTAAAGGACCAGAGCAACCATGGCCAGTGTGACACAGACACCTCCTCCTGGGCCACGGGCAGAGTGGGCACAGCCCAGTCACTGCTGGTGTCCAGGCTAGTGCCAGAGCCTGCTGGGCACTGCTTCACAAAACATCCCTGGACAATGAACTTGGAACAAGTGCAGGAAATCCACTGGCAAACAGAGATTTCAGTGATTTTGTGACAAAAATGACGATACCATTCATAGTATGGCAGAGTTTAGGACACCAGATGGAGCAGCATTCTCCATCCCTCCTTTCAAAACAAGGAAAATGTCAAGGGGAGCACCTGGAACACTGCTGAATGTCTTCCTTGCAGCTGTGAAGGCAGGGACTGCCACTGGGACTGTCTCTTGTAGACAGCAATGAGTTACACAGGGAGCGAAGGGAGAACCAGACAGAGATGTCCTGTCCCCAAAGGTTTCAGCTACTCTGTGTGCACACATCCCTTCACAATGAAATAAATAAAGCAGAAGCTGTCAACAAGATTATTTTAGAGGAAATCAGCTAGCAAAGCATGAGTAATTACTTCACTAAATCAGGTAATCTCTTTAATCTTGAAAGGAAGTTTCAAACCTGCCTTTCAGCAAGCTTTATTTCCATTTCCATACTCAATTTAGGTGTAAAAAGTGTTGGGTTTTATTTTTAAGAAATGCATAGAAGACCTGAACTCTGAAGACCGTGTCTTGTTGGGTGTGAAGAAATTATTTAAGACAAATTATAGTGCTGTCACACTCATATCTCATAGTTTAAAATAAATCTTGTCATCTAATTATACAAGAGCTTGAGTTTGTTTAACAAATTTCTCAGAGGTATTTGTGTGGTGCTCCATCTCCCTTCGCCTCTGATTATAGCCTATCATTGCAGTCGTTGCCTCGGGCAGCTCCCACTGGCTCATTGTGGTGTTTAACAGGTTGCATTTATCACATCTCCTCAGCTGGGCTGGAACAGATAAAATCATGAAGTCTCAGCACAGTTCTTGGCAAATCACAATTAAAGAATTATTTAAAAACAAAGGCACCCCAAAATTTGTCCAATAATAGGAATGTGACACAGCAGGAAACTGGAACTCTGAAAACAGCTTTGATGTCCCAGCCACAGGTCTACTAAGAAAATCAAGGGAAAAGTAAAATTCCCCTTGTGTTTTAATTCCTCTGAGATATTATAAACATGTCAAGGCAAACTTGACTAGAACTAACCAAATCATGATAATTATTTCAAAAAATTATATTCTACCAAAGACTGTCTCTTCCCTTCTTGCTTGTCAATGAAGTCAGATCAATTGTTAATTGTTCAAGAGAGTCCTCACTGAGGCAACAAGAGGAGCAAGGAACTGTCACCAGATAAAAATCAAGTTAAGCACAGCTCCCTAGGAAGCGCTTCAGCAGCTTATTGTTACAGTGTTGGAAGGACTCCATTGAGCAAAGCACTGAAGACAAATGTGAGCAATCCAATTCCCAGTCTCCAGAGGGAATGTGAAGCCCTTCAGGAGAAGGCCAGGCTCTGAGTGACCAGGCCTGACTTTGGGGGATGACATCTCACAAGTGATTTTTGACTGCAAACCAAGAACAACAATTCTGGCCTGAACACCTGATCACAATCTGATTTCTTGGTGCCCCGTGGCTGTGGATTCTGCTCACACCCCCAGAGCCAGGAGGCTGCACAGCCTCTGAAACAGCCCCAGTGGTGCTCTCCAGCCCAGGTATTGATAATTGATTGAATTGACCTGAACTGATAATTCAGGTCATTGCCAGTTCTCTGACCGATCTCCCAAGATCCAGCCCTGCCCGCTGCTGCTCCAGGAGCTGCTTGGCTCACCTGCCCATTAATTTGGCTCCTTGCCTTTTTGTTAAGCTATGGTTGCCATCACAAGCTGCTAAATTCCATTTTGATGCAGTTCTGAGGTCTCCCCTCAAAACTCAAATGCAAATGTGCCCATTTCATTACCAGTTAGGAGCATTTTAGCTCATATGGAAAGGACAAGCATTTTTTAAAAGTCAGTTGTATTTCCTTAATTTTTTTCCTCTGTATTTCTGCCTGCTTCTCTTCCCTTCAGTGGAAGAGCTGCAGTGCTTCATCACTTCCTTCAGACAGCTGTGACACATTCCTATTATTGGACATATTCTGCAGGTATCTCACCCCTGATACCTTGCCTGATTGTACTCAAGAATATCACTGTTGAATTCTGTAATCCATTCCATCAGAAATAAACTGAACTCTAGTTTTAGTTCTTTGCTATTGGGTTTCCAATATTGAAATTTAAACCAAAACTTGAAAAAGAAGTGGGGCTATCATAGCCCCACCTGTTTAGTTTACACTTTAATATTTCCATCAAAATCAGATTTTGATGCAAATATTCATCCTTTTTATTATACAGGCTATAATTCAAGATCTTTTAAAATATCACATTTATTTCAACACTATCCCAGAATCAGAAGTAATTGTGAACTTTACTTATCAAAGTAATTATCAGAATCAGTTCTTAGCATCAAAAAAGAGTAAATAAAATTCACAAGCAGTAAGCCTTTCACTACTACTTCAGAAACTTTGAACAAAAATAATAATTAAAAACAAAACCTGAAAAGAATCTGTGTTTTTTCAATGATCAATTATTCCTCAGTAAATTTAATCAGTTTTTGAAGAAGAATTTCCACCGAAGTCCATCTCCATCTTTGGAAGGAGTGAAAGCCATTTCAGAGCAAGAAAGATTTGCCTTTCCCCTCTCTGTTCCCTGCCCCTCCAAGAGACATTCTTGTTGGCAGTGATGAAAGAAGCTATTTGCTTGTGACAGGAACAAGAAAATCTTACTGATGAAAAGCAACACAGCTTTTCTGTTTGTTTCTTGATAAAATCAATAAAACCCAAAATATGCCAGTCTCACTTTCCATTTTGAAATGCATCAAACACCCCCAGGGCAGAGTGTTAGTCCCTCATTATTCTCTCTACTGGTCTTCAAATAATGCTATTTGGGATCAATGATCACCTCAGATATGCTAATATAAGCACAATTTGTTTCCATAATAATTGGCATGCTGCTATTTAGTGCATTATAAATGGCTGTATAAATAAATCACAGATTCTTGCAGTAGCTATGTGGACTGCAATTTGTCTTTATAGAGTTACTACGGACAGATCAAGTTTTTATCTAGTCTTAATTTTAAGCATTTAATTACATTAGTATTCACACTATAAAACATACAAAGAGGTCTCAATTATCACTGGCCTTCATGAAACAAATTAATTTAAGTCATAAACCCACTCTCCTGTAAAAAAGGAACATTCAAGAAGTCACTGTTTAGCTTATGGACTATCTGGTGTTTTCTTCCTGTCTAAATGAAATATCCTCACTGTACCCTTACTGGAGTGCACAAAATGTCCATTTATCATTGTGCTTTTCATTAGTTTTTGAGTCAAAGGAGTGACCCTTCAACTACTACTTCATTTAAATGTCACTGAAGCTTTCAGGGGGATTCTGCCCCATCAGAAATGGTACACATCCTGAAAATCAACCCTATAAAAGCAACTCTGCCCTTCTCATCTTGCTGAATTATCCTTTAAAAGGAAGCTTTTCTCAAATTACTGCTCTCTGTGTTTCAGCACATTTCACTTCCACAAGCTGTGCCCATGATGGGAAGAAAAAAAGCATGCTGGTTCTGCATCAGCCCTGGTTTAGGAGGGGCTGAGTTTTCTGAGGGTGCCGATGAATTATGCCTAACCTGAGGAGAGAAGAAAAAGAAACTTCCTTGCCTTGTGCAAGAAGGGAGAAGGGATGAGTTTCTAATGGTCAAAGGGAAAGTTGTGCAAGACCAAGAAGAACTGGTGGAACGGGAGCAGGAGGGGATCAGGGAGTGCAAAGGCCAGAACCTGGAGCTGGCAGGGTGGCATCAGAGCCTCACACACTGGCAGGGAAGCCAAGGAACAATACTGGCAGAGAGAGGCTGAGAAAGGAAAGAGGATAGAAAAGGATTAATAATTCAAAGCTGGCTTACAGTGGCTTAGTCTCCATGCTCAACACACAGAGAGAAGCAGTGAACAGGGGTGGCTCAAAGGAGATCCCCGTGCCAGGCACAGAGAGCATTTGTCAGCACCACAGTGTGGGGTGATTGCCTCTGCCTTGGGCAGCATTATCCAGGGAATAGAACAGCCTGGTCAGCAGCAGGCTCTGCACCACAGACATCCAGCTCATCCTCCTCCAAGGAGAGCGACACTGTCACCCCCCAGCCCAGAATCCCCTCTGGCTGGTGTTCCACCAGTGAGGGGGGTCTGAGCTAGGGCAGCCTCACGGACACGTGTGCCAGCTTTTCTCCTTGACAGGTGGGAGGGAATAATGCTCAGCCAGCTCTCTGCTGACTGCACCTGAGATGTATTCTCTTAGTACCATGGGGTTAACCCAGGTGTCTCACAAGAAATGTGTCTGCAGTCCCCACAGAGAACACCCTGCTTTAAACCCCACTCATCCCATTTCTCACAAAACCCCTCCTGGTGGCTGTTTTCCCTCTACTTGACTGAATCTATTTGACACTGAGCTGAAGTTACACATATCTTATGTAGTCCATAAAGAGAGAATGATGGGAACCTGATTCATATTCTATGAGCCAAATTTATATTCTGTTGGCCAAAGGATTCACTCTCTGTCTGGTGACTACTGGGGGTGCATAACAAAATAACACTCCTGCACATGTCCCAAGTGATAATGATCTCCAGCCTCAGCACCAAAATCACTTGGAAGTTTCAGAGGTAGCTGCTGAATTGCTACAGAAGTTATTATAATCACAGCTTTGCTGTTAACTTTCCAGAATTTTCAACCTAAGCAAACAAGAAATTCAAGGAAAAATAGCAAAACAAGCTCACAAATAAAGCAGCTGAGACTATGTCCCAAATTACCTAATTTTTTAAACTGTGCTAAGTTGTTTCCTCATTTCCTATTGTTCACATGCCCTAGCCAGCCATAAGAATGATATAAAAAGAAAGTGTCTTCTAGCTATAAACTCCTTCCACAGTTAAGTTCTGAAAAGAAAATATGTATACTAATTATCTCATCATTAAGCTACTAATTATATTGAAAAAAACTGCAACGCATTGATTTTCTTTTTTTTTTCCCTTTGCCCTTGGGGAAGAAGTTTGTATATAATTATCAGTTTCCCTAACTCTTTGCTTGCCCTTTTGTTTTCATAATGAAAGAAACTCTTTAATCTTTCTGCAAAATTGTATGGCAATGAGACAGGCTGGAGGAAATCTGAAACCCAGCAATGGCTCAGGTGTTAAAAATAGCTTAGAAACGTCTGTAAAAGAGTTGTAAATTGTTAAGCAGGCGCTGTTGGTTTGGTTATGGTAAAAGGGGTTCAAAGGCTGCTTATAAGAAATACAGTACTCACTACACCTACGTAAAGCGCAGCACCCAGCAAACAGCCGGCCCAGACAGAACCGTCATGGGCCAATGGAGCCCTTAAACCTTCCTGCGAATGGAGGACACAAACAGAAACCAATCCACAGGACAAAACCAGGATAAAAAGGGGCACCTGGCCCAGTGACCCCGTGCCGCTCCACCTGGACCATCGGGGCCATCGCTGCTCAGCAGCCCCAGCGCTGGCGCTGCAGCGTCCTCGACAGGAACGCTCCTGCTCATCCCGGACAAGCCCCCTTGCTGCGGGCCTTTCTTTTTATTATAATAAATGCTGGAATCACTTCTAGTACTGGGAGTGTGGGCCCATTTTTAACATCAGGGCTCTGGAGAAAACAAGCAATATCCATCCCTACCTCCTCCTCGCCTATCCCTGGCCTTAGACAAACAAGTTAAACATTCAATTAGTAGAAAAGAAATGAATGTGCTGTTTATTAATTTGAAGGAGTAAATGCAATGCTGTGCATATTAATTGACCTAATGTGTCATGCAGCCTCTGAACTCCTCCTGGATAATTCCCATCCTGTCCCACACACTCTGTCCTGAGAAGCGATAGCAAAATGTCTTGCACACAGGTCTGTGCACATTTGCATTGCATGGAGGAAATGTGGGATCAATGATTTCCCCATTTCAGTATATCCTGAACCCTGTTTATTGATCATAGACAGAAGCTGCCCAACTCCTTGATATCCATTCCTTGCAGCTTGTTTTCCGTGCTGTCTTCCCATGCTCCCTCACTTGCTGCTCTTTGCTTTGGTCTTTAACTTCCATCTCTCTCCTGATTTATGCCTGTATTTACAACCTCTCTATTCCAACCTCATTACAACAATGCCCCCTGAGCCCCCTGCCCCTGGAGCTGCCCAGGACATGCTTGGGATAAATACCCTAGAGCTGCTCCTGTCCCAGCCCACCTTCCCTGGCATGGGCTGGGGTCCCTGCATGTGACACAGATGGAGGGGATTCCTGGGACACCCAGGATCAGAGCAGTGTGGTTTGAGGTACAGCTGTCACCACATCAGCCCTGGAATCCCCACCTGTTCCTGATTCCCTGGTCTGATCCTGTTGAGCATCCTCACCTGGAGCATGGGGCAGAGCACAGCCAGTTCCCGCTTGGGATGGAGCCAGCCTGGGGCAGAGGGCAGTGGGAGACAGGGCTGCTGGGCTGAGGGACCTCAGCAAAGGGGCTGCAAGCATCTTGGGAACTTCAAAGTTATCCTCCTCTCCACTGCAACACTGGAAATACAATCTCAGTACATTCTGTAAAAAATTTTTAAAAAACAAAAATCCACAAACAAAACCCTACGCGAAAATTTTCACTCCAAAGAACAGAACAAACTAAAACTTTGGTAACAGCCACGTAAATCCCTTGGCATTCTAGCAGCAGTGTTCTGGGACTGCTCAATAAAATATGGATATTCCTGATTTGTTATTCCATTGTCTGACCTTGAGAATATGTGATCACCACCCATCCCCACTGTCTGCACAGAAATCCTTTTCCAATCTGTTGTGCACTGTAGAAGTCAAGAAGTTGAAGCTTGGTTAATTAGATGGATGAAAGGAAGGACACAGAAATCTAAACTCGATAGAATTTATTTCTGGAGACAAAGAGGTCAAGTGTGTGTTAAAATCAAGGGCTTACACAGCTTTTCTGGGTATTTATTCAGTATTGAGGCTCCAATGGCCAGGCAGCAACATCCCATTTCAGTGATATCCTAGGAAATACAGGTACTTCTGGAATTACACCACAATTTACATTGAACAAAAGACACTTTTAACACAAATAGCTCTGTCACATGGTTGGAATTCCAAGTATCTGTCAGCATGAAAGAGAAGCTGAATGAACAATATACATTCCTTCCTTTGGCCTGCAATTAGAATTGAAAAACTAATCTTTCCCAGTTGATAATTGGGATTTGAACCATCCCACTTGTTTTCAGACAGACAAGATGTACCACAAGTAGACTGGGCATTTCATGAATTCTTCTCAGTTTTAGATTCAAAAATAGCTTAGGAGCTCTACCTAAAACAATGAGAATTCCATTATGTTTTGGATGAAACCAACTGCCCCATTCCTTCAGCAAAATGAGGAAGAACACAAATCTGACTGCAAGAAGTGAAATACATTCATGTGTTGACATGAACTGCTTCCACAGCATATAGGGGATCTTCTTACCGTGACAGACAAATAATAAAATTGTGTTTGTTCTCCCCTGCTGTCTCTAGATTTTCTCTGCACGTTCTCAGGCCAGGTTTCACTGCATCACCTGCTGTGAACACTGGGCTCTTTTGACAGAAATGTTTCTGCTCCTCTGAGCCATAAATTGCAACATGCAAGCTTTTTTTCAAAGGTTTCAGCTGCAGAACAGCATCATCCCAAACCCCCAGCTGCATATGCCCCTGCAATGCTGTGATATGCAGCAACTGATTTCACTGCTTTGTGATCTAATTCACATTTGCCTTGGGAGGAAGGCCTGAGGACTTTTTTTGTGAGAACAGATTGTATTAGCTAAATTTGTCTTTTTCTCCAGAAGACAAAAAAAACACTGTGGGTGGTTTTGTGTAAGTAGTTCATGTTAAGACCATTTTTCTTACGAAGTTCTGCTGTTGTAGAGAAGTGGAGAGGTCTTGCCTCAAGTTTGGAGACAATGATGGTTTAGCCAGAACTGTAATAGCACACTCAGAGGAGCTTCATGGAATGTTTGTAACTAAGAGCAGGAACGTGGAGCTTCAGGAGATCTAAATCTGGAACATTTCAAGTTGACATTTCTTTTTTTTTTTTTTATAAACCACTGTGGAGAATGGTTGAGCACTCAAGGTAAAGCAACATGTAGATAATCACATTCTGAAATCCTGAGTAAGAGTAATCAAATTGTCTAAACAACATGAAGCAGTCTTTATTTGTTGCTCTCCTATAGCAATTACAGTGCCTGGTTGGTAATTTTCTCAATGTAGGAACCTCACAAGAAACAGAAATCTTTTGTGTTTTTTCATAATAAAGGCAGACGTGGAAAGAAAACAGTAGATATTTTAAAACAAAACTTATTTGCAAGAATATTTATATGCTGTCTGTATCAACACCTCTTATTTTTCAGAATAACACAGAGCCAAGTACTAAAACACAAGGGTGTGATTATTGTCAGAGCATTTTATTGCTATCTTTTCTCTTGAACAAAGTTACAGTTTGGGAAAATAAAATAGGACGAGGCAGGAAAGATGGAACTACTTTTGCCTCATGGCAAAATTGACTTTAATGGAAATGCATTTTTGTCTATGTGATACCAAAAAATAAGGAATAAGTAGAAAGCTGAGGTTTTCACAGCTTGGCTACAGATGAAACACATTTTGTACAGCCACGAAACTACACTGGAGTTAGTGCCAGTGGGAAAATTAATAACAGGAACAAGTGATAGCATGAGCACTGGAACCAGTGAACCCTGGTTTTTGTGGATTTAAATTGTGTGCTTGGATTCTCTGGTGTTTAATAAAGCAGAAGCTTGGCTTGCTGGTCTGGAGCCCTGCCTGCTTCAGCCTTTCCTTCCATGGTGCCATCAAAAAAATCTTCTTGTTTTCTTCAATTTAGCTCAAGTTGGCAAAGTGGATACCCAACCTTCCCTACCACTGCCCCACACTCAGGGTGAGACACTGATCCTTGAGAGACTGAGAATTGCCTGCAGGGCTCCTCCCCCAGCTGAGAGGAGCCTCCATCCCCTTGCCCCAGGAACACTTCAGCCCCCCAAAGCTGCTCCGGCACCGTTTGGCTGCACTGCTGACAGACCCTGACAATCATCAGTTTGCTGGGGCCCTGAGCCTGCTGCTCATCTCACTGACCCAAAGTTCATTCTTTCTTGTTTTCCCTTTGTCTGTCTGTCTGTCCTCTGCCTCACCCTGGCTGGATTCGGACTGCAAGCCCTTTGACAGAGACATCACCCTTTTACTTCATTGGATTCTTCAGCAAGAACAGAATCCTCCATGTCTATGACCAAGATACTGAACACTGCATTTGTTCAATTAACAGATAATTATGATTTTAATAAAATGACAGCTGAGCAGGATCCTTGTTAGACTTGTACAGTGCTCATCCCTGACCTGCTGCCGTTGATGAGGGACTGTCAGTTGTTCCAACACAATAAATGGGGTATTATTCATATGACAAACAAATCTGTCAGACCCCTTTACCAGCCTGCCTAAACTGTCAGAGTGTTTATCCAAAGCAAACCACTGCTTAAAGTTGGCAAACTGGTTATTTTTCATGTTAATATGTGTACCAACTTGAGGGTTACCAGGAAAGCACTGCAGGCCTCCCTCTGCAGATGGAGTGGCGATTGCAGTGTGATTTATGGCTCATCACCAGCACATTATTCAAAAGGCCCCCATAACTCATTTATATCGGTCAGCAAGTGCATTTGACTTGACAGAATCATTATCCACATTATCACCAGAACTCACACATGGACCTGTGCCTTTGTAATGGATATTGGATTTGAAATCCCTGGACACCACTCAGTCCATTCCTGTGCACTGCAGTCACGCAGCAGCCAATGCCCACCACATTCCCTTTCACATACCCAATATTGGAACACTGATCTTTGATGGCTGTTCTACACATCTGATACTTGAGATGTTACATATGTTTGAAATGTCCAGTGGTAGAAGAAAAAGCCTTGACATTATGAAGCTTAGCCATACTATTATTTGTAGTGAATTTAACATTCTATTCCGCCTTTGAGGCAGATTTTGTCTTATTTTATGCATATCATTGCACTGTTGCAGAATTTCTGAGAGAGAGAGGGCATGATTTATGTCTGGAGTGAGAATTGAGCTACTCCTCAGACTAGGCCCCTGATAAGTTGCCTTGTGAGGTCTTCCAAACCTTTGACGCAGTTAGAAATTAGTTGTGGCGCAGTTAGAAATTATGTTAAGGTGTGATGGGGAGCACTGGGCTGTCTGGGTGTGAACTAGTATAGGTTTATAGTGTGAGGTTTAGGTCACCTTAAGACAAAGGTAAACAATGTTAGCTTGCCAATGAGAGTGCCTTTGTAAACTGTAAACTATGTGGAACTGTATATAAACTGCCATCTTCTCTCTAATAAAGGGAGAACATAGCATTAACCATATTGGTTTGACATGTGTTCGTCCTGTCCAGCTTTCCTGTCTTATGAGGTCCCTGGCTTTTCTGCATTAAAACCAAACAGGGACAAAATTAACGCTGCTTCTGTAATTTATTTTTCACCACTTGAACAAAGTGCTTGTGTGTTTTCATACCTTTGCTTCAAGACTGCTCTCTGTGGTGGATCATTAATCCTCCATTTCCATGTGTACAAGGCAAATTCTGTCTGTGGTTATTCATAAATATGCCTTTGTTTTATAACATAAGTGCTGTAATATCAGACATTGCTTTGCTGCTGAGTCAAACTCTCCAAAATCAGAATAAAAACATAATTTCTGAAAACCAAGTTTCATATAAAGCAGAAGAACTCAAGTTTTTGTCTGGCCTGTGAGATTTCAGCTTCCACTCTCACAAACACTTCCAACAGTTAAATACTGAAATGGAGAGGGAGCAGAGGATGAAGGTTGTCTCTCTTCTGCTGTTCAACAGGTTCCCTTATTGCTTTAGACCACAGGAGAGAACCAGGCATTATAAACGAGGGCTCATAGGGATATAAATTTCATGCTAACACATTTTTTTCAGACAGCCTAGTAAAGGTAATGTTATCTTTGAGTGGCAAGAAATAACTAGACAGACTTAATTCCCCTTAAGGCATTACTCACATTCTGTTACCAAATTATTCAGTGCCTAAAGAGAAATACAAACAGTCAGTAAAGATTTGAGAGATCATGTGAGAAATTACCTTCAGCTGAACAACTAAGTCTGGTTCTAACTAATTTGCACAGCCTCCATGGTCACTTTTCTGCTGCTCTGGACATTCCTCCTCCTGCCTCTTCCAGTCATAGAAAAAAAATGAGAGGCTAAAAAGAGCCAAGTTCATTATTCATAGCTCTGAATGCCACAAGATCATTTCCAAAATGCAGATTATCACATCATCACTTCAGCTTCTAGAAACTCATTTATTTATGACCTGTTTTGCATTTCTGACCTGCTTTGCTATTTATGTAAAAAGATGAATACTGTTGCTTTAGCTGCCACACTCCTGTGTATCTGTGCCTAATATATATTCCAGTTTCAATTTATTATCATGAACCCTCAGATTATAAAGATTTTGTTTCACATGAGAAGTTTTATGCTCCTGTTTTTTTTATTCATTGTGCAAGTTAAAGTATACAGGGACTCAACTAACTGTACACATATTTTCCTGGAATAACCATGGCAACTGAGCATACCCCACACTGCACAAACCCAGCTCTTGAACACCATCTCCCACTAGATCTTCTTTAACTAATTCACACGTCACCAGGACACTTTCAGGGTGCAAATAAACCATGCATCATGCTAGGACATACTCTCTGATCTTGTACCACTGACTGCCAGGTAAGTCCACCTAAAGCCATGAAATTCAAAGATATCTCCAGCACAAGGCACTCAAATAGCACCTGAATTAACCATGCAAAATAAAACCTCTGCTCATTTTTGGAAAATTGTAATAATGGGAACTAATTGTTCTTTTTGTATTAATATCTATGTAAACAATCCTGGCTATGACTGACTCTTTCAGCTTTTAATTTTTTGTGACATTCAAGAGAGGCTCAAGAGAAAAACCCTTCCTGATAACAACACAAATTGCAATGCTGCCTTCATGTGAGCCTGTTTTTTACAAGACTGAAAAGGTTTTTCTCCTGTTCAAGGTTATGCCCTTACATCTGGAAAAACCAAAAGAGAATTGCTGAGCAGGTTGAGCCATTAGGATGAAAATCCCATCGTTTGAACAATGCTGATAACTCGTCTTTACCACACTATTGATTGAGCAGGGCTGTGTGATTTACCTGTGTTGGGTTTAGTGGCCTGACAGATTAAATCCATGCCAATCAAACAGCATTTCTCAAGAAAAATACCCAGTTGAACTTAAATACTACAATACAATATTTTGGTTGCCTAGAGAGGTAGAAACCTAGAGAAGCTGGTTTTAGGAACCAGCAGGAAATGAAATGCCAGAATTGCTGAGCCAGAAGCCTTTCCTAGAGCCCAGCTCAGGACAGGAGCACCCAGTTCCTGTGTCAGGGTGAGCTGCTGCAGGGCCAGGATGGGTGACAACAACGGGGGAGGGAAAATTATCCTTTTGCATTAGTGCCCAAGCAGTGCCCAAATTAGTCCCTGTTACCTGAACACAGTGTCAGTCTCAGCCAGAGAGCCAGCTTGGCTGCCTCGCTAATTAGCTGAAAACGACAAAGGCTGGAGGTCAATTAGCCCAGGAGGCAAAGGCTAATTGCACACTTGTCTTAGGGAGCCCAGCTGGGAGAAGATGCAGCCGGTAGCCAGCCAGAAGTGCTCTGGCAAAGCAGGATAGGGGATTCAGGACCAGGAAGAGGAGGTAGAAAGGAGTGGGAGTTACTGCTGGGTTTCTTTTTTCCTACTTGTGGAGCTCAGTTACACTGGGAGTTGAACTAAGCATGACTCATCTTGAAGGATTATTTCAAAATTAGATTGGTTTGAGTTGTGAATCTATCTGATGACAATTCCTCTCTCTGCCTGAGAAGGCTGAATGCCTGAGGAGAGCTTCCACCTTCACAAAAGCAGTCTAATCATCATAGTTTCTACTTTAAGTGATTATAATCTTTCAATTTTTTTCTTAGGCAATAAAACATTTACCGGAAAAGAAACTATAACTTGAGTATTCCATTCTTATTAGGTACCTGCAAGATTTATTCTTGGGATCCAGACTAACCTAAGGGGTCTGAGCAAGGTAGACCAGGCTGGACTTGAAGAGAATTAGCAAAAACCCCATAGGAGCAGAAAGAGGTCCCAGAATTCTGATTGTTCATTTAGAGTGAAATTGATACAATGAAACATTTCAACAGAAGGGTTTCAGAAACCAATATCCTGTGAGTCTGGTGGGTTAAGCAATAAATGTTGGAGTGCCTTAAATGCTGACTTGTTGCATTTTTCCCTTGATCTTGGCCTCGACATCTTTTCCCAGCTGAATTTATTTGGCAGGCTCAAGCAGTCTCAAGCTGAACAATACTTAATTTTTCCAGGAATTTGCTATCCAATGTAGTTAAACATATTTTGCCCCACTATAAAATTCTCTTCTGGAGTTTGTAAATTATTAACTTGCCTGGCAGGTCCCAGAGATCAGCAGAAGGATGGAATTGTTTCCACAGCAGCAGGCTCTTCTCTTGGCAATAACACTCTTGGGATACTCCAGGAAAGGGACATTTCCATATTTCTGCTGGGTTTTCTGGTTGGTTCTGTGGGGTTTTTTTGGGTAAGGCTTCACCTGCATTGTTTTGCATCAGAACTGGGCATCTCTGTTAACACCATTCCTTTGCCTGCTAAAGAAGCAGAGGATAAATTGGGAATATTGGTCCCTGTGCTGTGTAAAGGGCAGATTATACATTGTAGTTCAGAATCAAGGAGCTTCCATGTCTTCAGTTTTGCCTGCTGAGAGTTTTGATCAATCCAGCATTAAGCATGGAATGGCCAAGGTTGGAAGGGACCTCTGGAGTTAACAACAAGGAAGAAATGTTCTGTAAGACCTGCCAGGTTTCCCCTTCCCTTGTTTTCCTGTATGATTAGCAAAGTTCAGTGCCTCCAGACTGGCATAAAGGTGTTTAATGTCAGAGCTTAATAATACAGCATACATTAAAAGTATAAATACAACATTTTTGCAGCTTAGAGAAAATATTTGTTCAAGACAAGTTAAAACTATGTAGCCATATGATCTCCTGTTTTGCTGGGTATAAAATGACCCTGTAAAGCCTTCTGACATTCTCTTTGAAGCTGAGGATTGAGGCTATGACCTTTGCAAAGCCTTCTAAAGAGCTTCACAGGCAGCCAGCTCTTACAAAGTTTCATTAGATGCCAAAGATTTTTTTGATAAACATGATGGTATAGTTGCCCTCTCTCATGAAAAATGGGCAAAATCAATTATTGTTATTTGAAAGAAAACCAGATGTTGGAGCTGAACTTCAGAAGACTTGTTTTATAATTTGAATCCAACCTTCAACGATTTTAATTTACTGCAAGGAGGGAGAAATTACCATAAGGGACTCCGAGATGCTGTGGAGTGTCCATCCCTGGAGTTACTAAGACATGACTAGAGCAACCCCAAGCAACCTTTTCTGGCTGGACCCACTTTTATTAAGTCTGGGTTAGATCTAGAGTCCCCTGCCAGACTAAACAATGCCACCAACTGAATTTGTCACCTTTCTTCCACTGCATTTGCAGTACCAGGGAGGGAAAATCTGCCTGCAGCTGTTGAGTTGCCAAGGATGGCTGAACTGCAGTAAAGGAATCTGTCAAAAGTAGGACAGGACAGGATGGGACAGAGCTGAAACCTGAAACTTGACACTACAGATGGCATCTGTCAAAAAGGGAGGGGTTTCCACCCAGCTGGAAATAGCTGTAGTATAGACATGGCAGAGAGATTATCAGTCTCCAGAGTAGCTTTGACTTCGTGCTGCCACTGCCAAAGTGCAATCCTGTTTTGCCAGTACTTACATACTTTAATTGCTCTTCACATAAAACCAGGAATGAGCTGTTACCACATGGGAAGTAAAAGGGAGCATGGGAAGGAATCAGACCTCTGTACCATGGGTTTGTGGCAGAGGGATTTGCATCTGCTGCTCAGGTGCCTCCAAGGGCACAAACTCCTCTGTGCCAAACACACACCACCACATCTCTGGTGGGGCTGCATCTTGTGGTAACTGAAGAAGGAAAGGAAGTTACCACATGCTGCCAGTCAAACAAATAAAAGTCATTCTGCTGCCTATTGGGACTTAAACCTCCTCCCTGTGGTTGTCATTCGGATTGCATAAAGCATTGCCTGAAAGCAGAGTCCTGCAATGAGCAGAAAGGGAATCAGCCCATTCTAAACAAACACTTCTGAAGGCCTCAAGCACTGTCTGCAAAGTAACTTGGATGCTTGAGAAGGCATTCCTGTGGGCTGCTTGCTTAAATAGCAAAAGAAGCCAATTCTCAAGAAATGAAACAATCTATTTGGTGAAAGACAGCATTCAGTAAATAAACTTATGCAATAGCACAGCAAATAATCAGGAAGATCACAATGTAAATATGAGTTCTCTTTCTGTTTATTTTTTCTCACTTTCTGAGATCTCTTTTCCTCTCCTGCAGCCTTTTTTCCATTCTTTAGTATGCACCAGACAAAGCCTTAGATCCCTAGGCTTTGGCAGAGAAGCCAGTGTCTCATTTTTCTGTTAAGAGCATCATTTTAGGTTCTGTCAGCCCTTCGGTCCTGAACGTGCCAGCCCAGAGTTGTTCATTTCTGCAAAGTCATTTTGGGTTTTGGAAGGTCCTTTGTGGAGGCCCCAAGCAGCCCCCCAGGCAGCGTTTCCCTGCTGATGGCAAGGCCCCTGTGGAATTCCTTGCTCCCTGGTGATTCCATTCCACCCTTCCCCATGCCAAGGCCTGGCTTGTGGGAACCTGGCCAGTAGCCACCTCAGTGACACTGCTGCTCCTCACACCGCGGAGAGGCTTCTCCTCCTGCCCTCACTGATGGGCTGCCAGCTCGGGTTCCTTCTCATCGTGCAGGATATGTAACTGAAGGCTTTTCCCTCATCGTTTTTTTACAAGAAATGTGCTTTTATCAATAAGATACTGTCATTAGCAGCACTATCCATCTGGATCCAAGTGAAATTTCCCCAGGTAGGAACCATTTTCCAGCTGGGGATTGCTGGAATGTGGTTCATTAGAGCTGCTTCTTGCACATCCAGAGGTCCCTGTGTTGGTGGCGGAAAGTGATTACATCAGTGCTGCTCCCACTGACAGTCACAGCACAGAACAGGGATAACACACACACACTGCTTTTATTGGCATTGCTAATTGTGAGAGACCTAAGTAAGGAGCAGTTTTGCTCCTTCTGTTAGTTCAACCCCAATAAATCCAGTGAGAATGGCAGAACAAGCACCAATTCACACACATTGGAATAATTTCATAACCACTGTCTTCTAGAAAGAGAATCACAGCTTCCCAGGGGACAAACAGTCATGGCCATTTTTGCTCAATGAAATGCTTGTGGAAAATTCAGCTGAAAATTCTGTTTTCCCTCTGTGACTGCCCAAAATGGTGTTCAGGACAGCCCTGACCATCACCAGGGCAGGAAGAGCACTCAGCCCTCAGCTCCAACGGCTGACCAGAAACACACCTGCCAGGTGAACATCTGCAAGGTCTAGGCAAAGAAAATAATTGAAAAAGAAACCTAATATGAAAATATTCCTGTAAGAAAGGACTTTAAACACAGGAAGGGCATCTGTGTTTATTACTATGCCTTGTTTTACCTCCCTGTTTAAATAAATCTCCTTTGCACATCTCAAAAATATTCTTTGAAGAAAGATTATAAAATGGGGCTGCTCTCCCAGAGCAAATTCCCAGGCCTGGTGGGATAAGCCTGGAGAGGAGCAGAAGAGGCTCCATCAGAGGGCACACCTGGTGCTCAGGAGCTGGGAAGCCTGAGTGCAAAAGTGCACAACTGCCCTCGAGCACAGCCAGTGCCTCCTGTGGCTCACAGACACTATAAAAAGAGTTGGTTCAGCTTCTGAGAAGGTTCTTTGATGCTCTTAATCCCAGCTCCCAGGTTCAAGATCTGTGGGACTAACAGGGATGACCCAGCTGGTACCAGGGAGGTTACCAAGGCTGGGCTATTTCAGGTCACTTCAGTCCTTACTGGAAACCAGCCCTGAGATGACAAAAAAAAATTGATGGTTCCTTTTCTCACTTCAGCACAGAACCTATCAGCATTCCAGCTTTTTCCACACTGCTTTGCCATCTGTTAAAAACAGGGAGGTTCCCAGGAGTTTCACAGCAATGCATGGGATGCTCTCACACCAGTGCAAAGGCAGGACTGGGTAGTTTGAAACATTCCCTGAGGTCTTTAGTACAGGTCTGATCCTGGCAGGCCCAGCCTTGGGATCTGCTTGACTCTCCTGCTTTGTCCCTATGATCACTGGAACCACACTTAACTGGAGAAGGAAAAAATGAAGAGAAACTCTTCAAAAGGTTTGGAACGGTCCAGGGTTCGCTCTGGATTTTTGTTTCTTTTCTGGCATCAGAATTTAGTAGCACAAGAAGTAATTCCTGTAAGCCAGAGAGATATGGCAGATTCAGGTAAAAAAAAAATATGTCTCTTTTTTTGGTTTGACCTTATGAAAGTTGTATGAAAATGCACAGTTGTGCTCAGCTCTCTGAGGTACTGTCTGGCACTGAAGCCTGGGACGTGGATCCCAAAATCCGAGACTCTCAGCGTGCCACAGGAGCAGAAATGCCCTGCTGTGGAGGCTGGCACAGAGGGACAGAACCTCCCTGCACCTGAGCTCCCAGCACTCCAAACCAGCTCCGTTCCAGATGCACACACACCTCTTTGGGGCCCTTTAAACCTGCCCCAGAGATAAACTTGGTGTCTCTGATTCACCTTTCCCTCCATAGCTGAGCCCCAGCCATCCTCACACAGCACATCCCCTCACTCACATAAAGGAATGAAGGAATGAAAAGCTGTGAATCACTCAGGCTATTTCCCTGAAGACTCTGAAAGAAGAAAGAAGAGAAATTGTTGAGGATATTTCTGTTTTGGGGGCAGCTGGATATTATCTTGATGAGGCCATACAAACATATAAATATCTGAGATGAAAAGGAAGAGGATGAAATTAAATGGATGGAAACATTTGTGCTGCCAGTAAGATGAAAGAATAAAGTCGTGGGTGCAACAGAAGTTATTCTTTAAATTAAACCCATATCCTCAGCATCATATTTACTATCCTCTCCACCAACCTGCACAGGCCTTGCACTTCCTTTCTCATGTGACAGCATTGCCCACTGGAACACTGATACAGATATTTACTGACTAATAAAATGCTTCTGTGCATTTTAATTAAAGGTCTGTGCCTTCAAGTTGTATTTATAACCAATGCATGAAATTCTATATATTCAATTTAATCCCAGAATTAAGCTCCAGGCAGTTACTGCATTTAAGCACAACAGAATTCTGGTTCTTTAACTCAGACCTGTCTGATTTATCAGTATTCTCCAAATGGTTCCTTTCTGCCCCACTATACTTTTAAATTACGGGTGCACAATAAATGTTTAAAATAAACAAACAGGACACTGTAATTATCTTTCTGGTAAAGCATCTCCTGAAGAATGGGGAGGGGAGGAGGGGTGGGGAGGGGAGAGGAGAGTTCCCTTGGCATTTTTACCAGACAGCAAAATTCATAAAATATATCTTTAAAAAAAAATTGCTAAAAACTCCAGGACATTTGTAAGCAACAGTGATGGGAAATATGCAATTTATGACATATGGCATCAGTTTTAGAGTTGAAAAAACCCTTTTTTGACCAAGGCAATTACAGACTTTTCTAGCAGCAGAAACAGCCTCTGAAAGGCAGCTTTCCCTCTCTAGGTAAGTATAAGACATCCTTTAGAATTGGCATCCACATGGGGTCTAAACTCAAGTGATCTTCTAAAGGAGCCAATATTGGGAGTCCACAGCCCCCAGCCCAGTGTCTGAAGCAGAAATACATTTACAAGTGTTGTGCTCAATATCTCCCACAGAAACAAAAGAAAGATTTGGAGCTTATCACAACTTAGAACTAGACCCACAAATATTTAGTCTAAAATTGTATTATTTACTTTTTTGTTATTAAACAATCAAGCTGAATTGCACCAACAGTTCCTTTAATTTTGTCCTGGTTTTCCTGGACTACAGAAGAGATCAAAGGTCGGGGTGCTCTGCATCAGAGGGTTTGGAATTTTGATTATGGAAAGAAGACAAAATGTTAACAAACATGAGGTAAGTGCAAAGAAGATAAGACTCACTTATCTCTTGATTGTGCCTTCCTCCTTTTATCTCTTCATGGTCCTTTCCCTCTCTGATCTCCAGAGGTGATCTCTTCACCCTGCTAAATCATCCTTATCAAGCCTCCTGAATGCAATAACCTCTTTGGCACATTACCTATCTTTTAGGATTTGTATTTAATATATTGTGTTCTTCTTTCTTTTTTTCCCTTCCTGGGAGGTTATTCCAGAGCTCAGGATGGTTAGATTACTGATTGATTTCACAATTACTTTGTGCTGTGGATTGTTTTCATCTGTGTGGCCAACTGGTGCAAAAAGTAGAAAGGGAGAAAATATCCTTTTTTCTTTCCTCCTGCTCTCTCACACACATACAGAGATAATTTAATTATGCGCACACTATTTCAGGTTAGAAAAACCTCAGCTTTCCTGATATATTTACAAAACAAAAGAGAATTCTGCACATAGCAGATTCACCATCAGACAGATGACCTTAATCATCTGATTCATCTGAAACTTAATGACATAAGTGTTTTAGGATAAGTTTGTCTACTACCTGTGGAATTAACATTGTCTCCCAAGCACCAGCATTCAGGTGTACTTCTAAGAAGCACAAAAAAAATCATGCTAAAAACTGTAGTGTTGGTTGATGACCCCCCTTAAAAGGGAACTGTTCTGTGCTGTGGTTTGTAAGTAAAGGCATGTACAAAATTAATGCTCAGTCCACTTTAAAAGTGTTTTCTCCTCTCAGTTTAGGGTAGGTTTATCCAGAAGTCTCACATCAGTGTGGGACTGGGCAGCAGCACTCCAGGGACTGGGATGCGCCCACTGCCCCAAGACTCAGTCCTGCAGTTCATTGTAAACAGGGCCAAGCAGGGATGCTGGGGGTTGGAGAGGGAAGGTACAGGTGACCTCCCCTGATGGAGACAGGGATCAATAAAACAGGCTCTCTGCAGAGAAACCAAGATTTCACGCTGCAGCTAGTTACTGAAAATTGATATTGAATGTTCCCAGCAGGAATATTTTCCTGTTAAACACTTAATTGGGAGTTGTAACATCAGAAACAACAAAGCAGGTTTTATTTGGATTCTTACACAGGTCAAAAATAGGTAGTGCTTTTTAATTAAAAAAATCCTTTTCACCAGAAACTTGATTGTATTTTCAAACTATTAGCGTGGAACAGCTAAAAGAAGCAATGTAGACACAGCTGAGCAATACATATGGCTACACTTTCTTATATATTTACGTTTCTCTACTGAAGCACACACAGGCAATTGTGTCTAAAGGCGCCTTTGTCCCTCAGGCTTGTGGCCGTGCTCAGCTCTGTGTGTGCTGTGTGAGATGTCCGGGCAGTCCAGCACAGGCAGAGAAGAGAAGGGCTCCTCTGCAGCCTCTGACACCTCCAGAGTGCCACAGGAGCAGAAATGCCCTGCTGTGGAGGCTGGCACAGAGGGACAGAACCTCCCTGCACCTGAGCTCCCAGCACTCCAAACCAGCTCCGTTCCAGATGCACACACATCTCTCTGGGGCCCTTTAAACCTGCCCCAGAGACAAACTTGGTGTCTCTGATTCACCTTTCCCTCCATAACTGAACCCCAGCCATCCTCACACAGCACATCCCCTCACTCACATAAAGGAATGAAGGAATGAAAAGCTGTGAATCGCTCAGGCTATTTCCCTGAAGACTCTGAAAGAAGAAAGCGAGAGAAGTACTTCCTTTTCTCTTGCTCCTGTGATTCTGTGACCTTCCCTGCTGAGCCCAGGCTCAGCCTGGCTCCCCACAGCCCCTCATCTCTGCAGCCCCATCTCCCTCAGCCCTGCTGAACTTTGCTGCTGCTCTGGGTAATCCTCATCTCTTACCTGATGAGATACAGCTCTGCCCTTCCCCCTTCACAGCGCTATTTTGCACTATAATATCACTTTAAAGAGGGGATTGTCAGCTGAGCAGCTCTCTGTGCAAGAGCACTATATCCCAGCAGAGTCATTTGTTTCCATTTTTAAAAGACACTTCATAATAATGCACTGCACACAGTGCCCCAGTCCAGAGTGACTGGCAGAGGCCTTTAGTGAGTGAATCAAAGCTGTTCTTCAGAGAGCAGCGACTCCCCACAGCTCCCAGGTATGGAACCTCCCCGGGAGACAGCCACTTCTGTGCTTGGGACACTCAGGTCATACCTCTACACCACTTTCATTCCAGTTGTTAGTAACTTCCACAAAGAGACACACAGGGAATTTAGCTGTAGGGAATTAGGGATCCTATTAACACCAAGCTTGCTCCACTGTAAAGGTACAAGTAAAGAGTTAACTGAAAAATCAGCAGCCATAAAAACAATTTTTTTGTTATCTGTAGTGCCCACCTTTAAGACATTGAAAACAAAACAAAACCAAATAAATAAAACCAACATAAAGCCCGTGGAATGTTTATTAAAAGAAAGAACTGGGGAAAAAAAGTCACATATTTGGGTGGGAAAAGAAGAGACAATTAGTCCTTCCACACGCTGGAGGGATTTTGCCCCCAGTCGTAATAGCACCAGAATAAATGTGATATTTGAGATCTGGGGCCCATCTGTCCCTGGGGGATGGAACACAAAATCAGGAGAGGCTGAAACTCACAGCCTAGCACCATCTGAACAGACACCAACAAATACACACTCTGAAAAGAAATACCAAGAGTGGCCTCAATAGGGGGAATTTCCATGCAATATATTGGGATTTCCTGTAGTTTAAAGACAAAAAAGCACTTTGGATTTCCTTGGTATTTATGATAATATAAACAAAGGCTCAACAGCTCAGCAGAAGAAATTAATTCTATATCTTCACTTCCACAGTGCTATAACAGGTGCTTTTTCAATTCATAGATAGCCTTTCTATGTGATTCATTAATAACATGAAAAAATAGAATTTTGATATTTTTACCATTTTTGTGTCATGTTCCACAGTGAACTGTAGGGTGGTAATCCAAGAATAATTTAGAGATATATTAGCATAATAATTAGGAGCCTAGAAGTCTTTATAGTGTTTTTAATATTTATGCTTGATAAATATTGCTCTATTTGTCAGTTTATGCAGTATAAAGTGAACCTTAATGTAAGAAGGTTATTAGCATAAAATTAACATAATGAATAAAAAACAAAACACAAAGGTAATCAAAAATAACAGAGTTTGTTTTCTCTTACTTCTCTCGAAGGACGTACTTTACACCCAAAAATCTATGTAATGGAAAACAAATTCCATTTAAATTAATTATAAAGTTCTATTATAGTTGTGAAAAATGAATATCTTTTAACAGTTCTTCTAGAAACTGCTTTTTTTATCTCTCTCAAGCTTTCACACAACCCAGCCTCTTAAAGAATGAGATCATTGTGGTCACATGGCTTAGGAAAAATGAATTTTAGAAAAGGACATCTGTCCAATGTAGCAAGACCCATTTGCTCTGAGCTAAGGAGGAGAGGAAAATGTCACAAAACCAGAAGGACAGACCACAGGTTCATGCCTGCAGACACCAACAAAAACCAGCAAACAGCAAGAGGAAATGACAGAATTTTCTGTACTGAGAGATCTGACAGCCAAAGAGTTACCTTTAAACACCTGATGTTTTAGGGGAATGAAAATTTGAAGCCTGAATTCTACACTCCAAAGCTCATGGAGCCTGAGCTGGGTCCCAGAAGCCTGACACTCACCTTTGCTGCCTTGTACAGCTCCTGGTGATGCTCAAATCTCTCTTTTCCACCTCCTTCAGCTCCAGTTCCCAGAAGTTTGTCCTGCTCCAGTGAAGCCACGGCTCCATAACCCCTGTTTGGGATGTGGGGAATTGGCCCAGCAGGGCTGGGAGCTCAGAGGGCTGCAGGGAATAAAAAGCTCCAAACCCTCCTTCAGCTCCTCAGAGATGACCCACATCAGGTTTTGAGGGAAATATTGGTTAAACCTAGCTGAAAGGGGCTTCAAAACACTTTAGCCATTTTTCCTTGGGAATAAATGTAAGAGGCAGTTGAGCTTTCTTCTTCTGGCAAGGGCTGAAACAGCAGCAAACATCTGTGTGGGACAATTCAACACTCAGCATTACGGCCTGAGACTAGCAGAGCGGCCCTTGGATGGGCTTTGGGAAGAGCAGGGAGAGGGAGAGGCTGTGCACAGAGAGCTGCAGGCTTCTCCCTTCACCCCCAGAGGGATGAGAGCTGCCAGGCTCACAGCAGGGCCATCCCCACACTCCTGCTCCGCAGCCCTGCCTGCCCCACGGGGGCAGCCCATGGCAAGCGCTCCAGCAGCTCTGGGCACTTCCCAAGCATCCCAGGCGTGTCCCCACGTTTTCAATGCCCTATGGAAGGGTGGGTTTGAACATGTTTGTGTAAAGGCCACTCTGGGCATGTGCCCACTTGCTGCTCCCCATGGGCACAGGGGAAACCCAGGAAGTGCAATCCCAGGAATCCACGTGTGGACACTCAGTGACTTCACCCCAATTCCACAACTCACCTCTCCCCTATTGCTCAAAAAGGGCTCCTGGCAAAAGCCCCCACACTCAGGTGCCTTCTCTGACCTCTCCTCAATCTCCAGGATGAAAATACAGGTGGAACAAACTATACTGAAATTCTTTCTAGCTGAAATAATTATCACGTTCTTGACATTTCTGCTGTAGTTGGTACAAGGAGTCCAGGTCCTAAAGTCACTCACAGAGCTGGATCTCCTTGGCAACACATACAGTAAAACACAGCTTGGAATTATTGCTTTTTTTTTCTAATATTATTAATATTTTTATGGTACCCCCTACAGTATGAGTCATCAGAAGGAAATTGTTAGTTCAGGCTGAAAATTTATGATCCTTTTCATAGCATCAGTATTTGCAAGATATCCTAATTACCAATGTAAGGATTTGTGGAAAGGATCTGAAAATAATAGAAATAAGCCTTTTAACAGGCACAGTAATTATGCAGACACAACAGATGCTAATAACAATTTCCTTTCAGTGGAAAAATGATTAAGGTTTAAATAAGGTTTAAAAGTACAATAACAGAGACGTGTAAGAAGAGTACAAGGAGGTGTTGGCAACACAGACAATGCAAGTGTGATCACAATTACTAATCTTAAAAGAACTTTCACACTAAGATCATCCCAAAACCATCTTCTCAACAGCAATCTGTTTGTCTCGCATGCTGTTTTCCTGCTGCCTGTTGCCCTGGTTCAGCTATTTACCACTTCTGTTTCCTATCATAGACAAAACAGCAGAGCAGGTGTTGAACCAGAGTCTGTAATATCTGCTTGTTAATAATTGTCCGAGAACTATTCTGAATACTTTAAATATTTGTTTCCTCCTGCTAAACTTAAGTCATCACTTATCAATTTTTTTAACAGCTTCCTCAAGGTCAGGAGCTGTTTATTATAGGGTACTGGAGCTCTCTGCAGGTGTGAGATGTTCCAGAGCAGAAGTGGTTCTGTGTCCATAATGCCTCAGTGGACTCCTCCAAAAAACACACACAGAGCAAGAGAGAAGGCTTTAAATTACCACTGAGCTCAGGGTTTAATGGAATGAGTGGTGGAATTAAAGTTCATGGCTCCACTTGTGTTAGTGCTAGACTTTCTGTTAAGTTCAAAAATTGTTCATTAAGATAATTAAAGTTCTGGGCCATCTCACCCATCAATCAGTCTTCCTTCTGAGCACTTAACAGTTATTGCTGAATAGACTCTGAAATAACCCATTAACTCAGCACAGGTTTGCCAGAAATTATAGGTGCTTTGAGATGGCTGGGAATGAAAGGTGGCACATAAATCAAAGGCATTGCCATCATCTGATGCTCCCAAAGCCTGCTCTGGAGTTACCTCAATCATTAAGGGCTGCTATCACAGCCATTTGCATTCGAAGATGGGACTTCAATTCATTTCTGAGATCAAAAAGGGAGGTGATGAATCTGCCATTCCAGCAGAGATCCTGGCGAGGGATCCCAGAGTCAGGAGTATTTATGGAGCTGTCCTTCAGAGCAGAGCAGGGAGTCATAAACCTGGTAAAGATATTTTCAAATCAAACCATTTCCTCCCAAAATGTCCACACACAAAAAAAACAGCTCTGCAAATTCCAGACCACTGTAGAAGAAAGGCTCAGCCCTGTGCACACAATATTTTTGACAACACTGCACACCTCCTCTTCATGCTATCAGCCACGGAAGCAACTGAGAGGAAAATTACTCAGTGCACTCTGTATGGAAGTGTTCTAGGGGTTCTCTCAGTTATTTAATGACAGAGGGTTGCAGGCATGAAGCACACCAGAGTCAGCTTTAGAGCAGGCACTGCCAGTACTGTGGCTGTGGTACTTTTGAATTTAGCATGAACTTGCCTCTTGATAATCTCTTTCCATTTCTTCACTGAAATTGGCCACTAAAGGGATTCTATTCATGCCAGCTGCCCTGGTAACATGGACAAGGTTCTCCAGCACAAAGCTGATTTGGATAGAGATGTACAAAGCAATGCCACAATCCAGATGCTACCTCAGGGGAAATTTCACGAGGATTTAAGGAGTGCTGTGTTCACTCCTGCCTGCTGTGGGTTAACCCTGGGAGGGCAGATCAGGTCCCTGAGTCCTCTTAGATTGCAACTTTCCCACCATCTAGTGGCTGAAGAGTTACAGATAATAAAACCTCTTCACAGACCTGTAGCTCATGGAGGGGTTTTTAATTATTTTCTGTCATTTAAAAAGGCACTTCGTTTGATGAGGAAAGCACCAAGCAAGGCTACTTTACATTTAGTAGCAAGGCTACCAGAATTTTCTGCTTCAGCCTCTGGGTTTTCACGTTAAAAAAAGTTTCTTACTCCTAAGTCACAGGAGACTGGAGCCCTGAATAAACTCTTGAGTGGTATTTGCCAGCAGAGAAAAATTAGCTTGTTCCCAGTGGGGTATCAGCCTCACCAACTTGTGATATCCTAAAATAAGGAATTGGTACTGAAGTCACTGCTGACTGCTACACTCGGGGAAGAGAGGATGAGCACCACAGCAGGCAGATCATGCCAGAAAGATCGTGTTTGACAAGAGTTTGGGAGCAGTTAGGGCAGGTTTGGGAGAGTGGCCCCATGTGCTCACACAAACCCTGGCACAGCATTGGACATGCAGATTGAGCTGTGGGTTCTGCACTGCTCCATTTGAACATATCCAGACATGTTGGTGGAATTAAAAGTTCAATCATTACTCAGTACTTTGAGATGTGCGTTCCAGAGATATCAAAAAGGGCACTTTTAACTTATGGCAAGTGCTAGCTTTATATACATCCTTCAAAGGAGTGTCCTAAATCTGTTCTATGAGCACACACAGAGAGTGGATATTAGCATTTCTGGTATTTCCTGAGATTAATTTGCGGGGTGTTTACAGAGAGTTATGAAAAATAAGACACAGATCTGGCTTTCTGTTGTTCCCTGGCAAACTAAGCAGGAGCAGCACATGAAATGCTCAGTCATGATCCATTCTGTGACAGATTTTTGCAGGAGTCAACAAAATAGTGCTGTTTTTCCAAGATGTCTCAGTAGTTTGTGATGTAAGCAAGAGCCAGTGTGAGCAAACAGCCACTTTCTTTTGTGTTTCCAAGTAAACAGTGGCACCCAGGGGCTCTCAGCTTCATCCTTGTGGTGGAAGAAGCAATGTGAGAAGGATTTCCATGGGCCATTCCACCTGGGAAGGCTGATGGTGCCCAAGAGCTCACCCCAGGCCGAATGGCCTTGCAGCACTGCAGTAGACAGCAAATGTTAGGGAATATTACAATGTTAGGGAAATGTTAGGGGGAAAAAAAAACAACTTGAAATTTGTTTTAAAGGGTTCTCTAATTCAACCCTTCATATAGAATAAAAACATTAAACCACCTTAAAGTAAAAAGGCAAAAGCTTTGCTAACCCTACAGGATGTACCTGCACCCCCCATCAGGTCAAACTTCACAGTTCAAACACATCCCACCAGTTTTGGGGAAAATTTGGGTAACTGTGTTTTAAGTAGATTCCTCTGCAATATTTATGAACTCTGGCCATCATTTTCTAGTTCAAAAGTAATAAAAGACCTTTCTTTTCTATTTGAATGTAGAAGATTATTTAAGGATGCAGCCAAAAGCAGCTCTTGGGAGTTGAGCTGCTGCAGCCTCCCTCAGTAGAAGTCACAAGACTATTTCCTGTGGTCAAAAGTAATATTGAAAAATTACAATTAAATATCCGTATGTCCCTTTTTGCTGCAGGTTTTTCCAAGTCTGTAACAAAACTTGTCGGCTTTGCCAATGGTATCATTTGTACTCTCAGTTTTCTACTTTAGAATCCTCAAAACATTGGCATCTACCCTTACACTGAACTGAATATACACAGATTTCCAGCTCCTCCTGTCCTCCTTCCCAGCTATGACACTTCCATCTACTCTAATCTGTATTTTATTTCACTGTAGTACTCTATGCTAGCATTTCTTTGGCAGTGGTTTAGATGTAAAGTCCACTCTAAAAGTGAGACCTGGGCAAGGAACATTCACTTTCTTACAGAGATAAACGAAGAGAAGAGCAGCCAAAGGGTCCTGGGTTTAGGATGATGAGGGCCATGGTTAGTATTATTTTGATTTATTCTCAATAAAAGATTATAGGTGTCCTCCTCTGATAGCTCTGGGCATATGAGGAAAAAGAACCTCAGAAATTATGGCCAATAAAACATTATGGATAACTGACAAAAGGACATCTCCTATCAACAAATCTTGGTACCTTACACATTCTGTATCATCCTGTGAACCCCTCCTGTGGCAAAAATAACCCAGGATATCAAACCCTTCTGCATAACTGACACAGAGCTGCAGCTGAAACACTTCCACAAAGCCATGCAATAGTCATTGAAAGAACAGACCAGCTTTGAGGTACCACTTGAGAACCAGCCTATGGAAATATAACATTCTTTGACCACTCGGTGATGTGTATTTTTCTTTTCAGAGTTTTGGCAGTCTACAGCAGGGCACTGGGAACCTTGGAGATTTCCTGATAATGCTTCTGGGTAAGGAATGCAGCAGCTGGAGTGTGCAAGATCTGAGCACTGCAACCCCCCAGCAGCTGCCAAACCTGCCCTGGAACTGGGGCTGCACCTCCAGCATCCCCACTCTGCCGATGCCACAAAAGGGGTTCCTCTCCACAAGCCAAAAATCCACTCAGGAAGGGACCATCTTTTAGGAAACACATGGAAAATTGTCCCAAGGCTTTAAGCTCTGGGCTGTTTGCTTTGCCTTGCCCATGCCAAGGCAGAGCCAGAACTGACAGCATGTTCTGGGCTGTTCCCATTGTGTTCTCCCTCCAGTTCTTCTGCTTTTGTCCCCGGGGAAGAGGAAAATCTGATTTAGAACCATCAGACACCAACAGTGCCCAGACAGCAGCCAAGGGAGGGCTCCCAACAAGAAAACCTATCACATGGGAAGCTGCCACGAGCCTCAGCACCCCCTCCCTGCTGCCTCACCAGGACTTTGAAACAGCAAATTCTGGTTATGAACAGCTCTTGGAACTCGTGTTCTTGTCAGCAGATGAGGAATTAATCAGCAGCATTTCCTGATTTAAATAATGAATAAAGGACCCAGCAAGTTGTCATAGAGAGCTCACCAACAAAAAAGTGGCAGAACTCAATAAATTATTCACTCTGAATTATTTTGCTAAATCTAATGCACAGGCCCTATACATAGGGGAGGAGGGGGGAACATTAGCAGGTTTTAGATGTATTTTAGAAATGTTCATGTCAATTGTATATAATTTTCAAGGTTAATGGCTTTTTGATACATAATAATGGAACTCTCATTTATTGTACATATCCTAGTTGCAAAACCTGTTTCATTTGCATAATCATAAATTGCAGTCAAGCAATCCTCAGCATGTGGTTATTCATTTGATGAAAATGTAAATTTCAATTTTATTTTTGTTCAATTGCACACACACTGCATTTACTGAATATGAGAAAAAGCATTTTAATTTAACCAATGAATTCAGCTCATTACAACCTCTTAAGAACATTGAGTAGCCCAGAATTTTGGGACAAGATTAATTTTTAAGCAGTGATTTACTATTAACGGATATTTTTATTTTATGTTTTAACACCTAAGAAAAGTTACTGTGTTTATTTTTATGCAAATAAATTCCTTCTAGGGTGTGAAATTGCTATTTTACATACAAGTTAGTGTAGTAAACTTTTAACAAAAGAAAAAGAAAGGGACTCAATTAATAAAAAAAATAAAGGCAGACATTTAAAGCTAACATTGAGTGAAATCCATGGGGAAAAAAATTAGTCTCTTGTGTTTGGGACCTAAAAGAGACTCTGATGTAAAAATGAATAGTCAGATCAACTGATCTGCTTACACAACTGAGAATTTTGGCCTGGTTCTGTTGGAAGAGTGGCTAAAACAGAGTCCCTAAAAAGAGAAGCTAAAAAACTGAAATCTTTTCTACTTGCAAACTGAATATATTACAGAGGCATCTCTGAGAGATAACAGCCCAACTCCCTGCGAGAAGCCTTGCATACAAACCTGCTTCAAGAGCTTCAGAGCCCTCTTTAGAGTCAAGAGGCTTTGGCGAGGCCGGGAATGGCGCTGGGAATGAACCTTGCGCGCTGCCCTTCGCTGGGGTCACAAGTCCCCACGCCAGCCCCGGGCTGCTCCTGCCAAGGACCCATGGGAATCTCACTCCCAGTTAATGAGAGCTCGCTCAGTGCCAGGGCTGGGATTTCCCAGCTACAGGTGGGGACCGGCATCCTCAAAGGCCCCTTTGGTTGACTGGAATTAATTTGCTCTGACATTATAACTACTCCTTCTAATTAAGCCGAGTTCATGATCCGTATGGAAGAGAAGTAAAGCTTAGAAAGATGAACAAGCCCAAACATTTTGAGATCATATAAGTAAAATTTTCTACTGACTCAACTTTAGATTTAATTAAAAATGTGTCTGATAATCACAGTAATGGGCCTTATTTTAATAAATAATTTCTATTGCATATCTTGTGAAGATTAACCTAGATTCTCTTTCTCTTCAGAGGTACCACAAGTATAAGTAATTAAACCTTATGAATAGGTAAAATTTAGCATTAGAATTCCATGCTTGCTTTGCTTCCTCCAGACATTCCCTATCCCCTCCAACAAACAAATGTTTTCCTCTGCCATGCTTAGCTGCAGTCATTCCTTCTCCTGGCTTTAGGATAGATTATCTCCTGGAATAACACCATCACAGCCACAGATGGGTGGGCATACTGCTCCTTTCCACCCAGAAATCCTGAGAGGATGGGAAAAGATTATTTGAGCTGTTTGTTCATGAATTGATGTCCCACACCTCAGCTGGGTGAATAACTGGAACCTCAATAATTACCATAAACATTTAGCAGATCCCCTGATGGGGATAAAGGTCAGTGCAGAAAACCTGATCTACCCCTCACATTCAGCCCATGCCCAGAGCTTCCTGGCATCTGCTGGGTGTGCTCCTTCTGGGACCCACAGGTGTGCCCAGCACACCAGGGCAATGTGGGACTTCCTCTGCCTGGTTTGCAAACCAAAAGTCACCCCAAACCTGCAGCCCCGCCAGGGCAGGGCAGCCTTTGGTGGCTGCTCTGATGACAGGAGGGAGCCAAGGCTTTTGGATCACGGCTGGGCGACCAGCCAGTGCTCCTAACGGGGCCCCGTGTCCCTGCCAGTCCCTGGGAAGGCTGCCTTGGACACCGGGAAAACATGCAAAGCAGGAGAGGGAAATATGGACTTTGTTATGCCTCTGCTCCAAAGCTGAGGAAACTCACACACATAAAACCTGGTGGTAGGCCGTGGTTTCCTTTGGGCAACTCATTGCTGAATTTCATTTCCCTGACAGGTCTCATTAAATTCTGAGGTGTATTTCTGGCAACACCCGTGGATTTTGATGATTGCTGTACAACACAAATATTGATTACATATATTTCCTTGGTAGAAAAAGTATTTTCTTCTTTTCTTTTAACTGCTAGTGCCAAGCACAATGCAATGAACTCAGAAAGTCAAAATTGTCACTGAACTTTTCTGAAGCGTCTTTTTATATTTTAAGTATTTAACTATAGATTTCAAAATTCTAACCTACTGTGTAGTATTGGGACCTCTCCTAGAAGAGAGAGGAGAGGCTGGGACAGCTGGTGATTTCTCTGGAGTGCTCTGGCACAGCACCACTCCCAGCTCATTACCAGGGCCTGGCTGAGGGTTTTGCTGGGCATTTTCCATGCTGGGCTGATCAGTACCCTGCAGGGCTCCCCTCTATGCCAGTGCCTGGCCCCAAAGCCAGGGCACACTTTGGAACGCAGCCTCCCTTCAGGACTAGAGCCATGCTTGAGCAAGGATTTAACAGCTCCAGACCAGCTGGCAGGAGCTCCATGGGAATCAGGTAAACTGAGTAGCACCTAAAAACAAAATTATTTTCCATGTGCTTTACACTGCATTATCCTGAGGAGAGCTGGATTGCTGAATTTGACAGAAAATATTCTGGTGAAGCAAAAATAATAGTTCATAAAACTTACTAACCTATTCACTTGGGAGCACAGCTTAATTTTGCAGACAACATTAAGAGCTCCAAGTTCAGCTCCTTATGTTTCAACTCTAAGCATCTCCTTGTTCAATTAAGACAACTCAATTTAGGCTTTTTTTTCCAATTTCTCCTATGTATGAAATGACCCTCTTATTACTATGGGCAACATGGCACAACATAAAAATATGGGTTAAAGAGAAAATGAGAACTATAGAAAAATAATGTAACGTATTTGATATCAATGCCAAAACTGAAACAAACAAAAATATTCTCTTGATGTGTGAATTAGCGGCTTCAACCCTCATTGTGGGATTAAACAACATAGTGGAGAAGTAATTCAAGCAGTGGCTCAATAACTTAATTGAGCAAACATAGTTCATGCTTAAGTATCTCCATCCCATAAAATAAACAGGGAGGTCCAAGGCAGCAAAGCCACCCACGTGCCCCACAGAGAGGTGATGTGTGTCACAGGTTGGAGCCACTCTATTTGCCTGCAGGGCACTACTGCCACCAAATCTGGATTTGGATGTACAGGACAATGACATAAAAAAACCAACCAAACAAACAAACAAACAAAAAAAAAAAAAGCAACCCCCTGACCATTAATTGCTGCATTCCTGGCAAACCTGAGCAGGAATTGCAGTGTGTGCAGCAATAACCACAAACTGAGAGCTGCCTGATGGAACAAAATGTAATTTCTGGAGAGAAAATGGAAGCAGCATTCTCATATAAGACCACCATTAAGTGTTTCAGCATTTATGTACATAATACACCCACGGTGAAGTTTTGTCTTTGTGCTTTCAAATAACCAGGGATCCATTTAATTATGTACATAAATAATAGATAGTGTTCCTTTCCTTCTACTCCATTATTGCTATTTCTTTGTTTATTTATAAATTATTTGCCAGGTTCATTCTGGAAAGAGAAAGGATGTTGTCTCCTCCAGGAAGTTTAGGAACTAGGCAAAATAGAACTAAAAAAGGGAGGGAAACGCTATGCCAGTTTTACTGGTTTGTGTCCAAATAGAAAAAAGAGGACCAGAGTATAAAACTTGTTCCAAATTGAAAGGCAGAACCCCAGCTGGTACAAAATGCAGCTATGCCAACTGACCAGATCCAAGTGATGATATAGCCCTGGATTTTCATCCATCCTATCAAATGCTGTCAGCAAATTCATTTCATTGAAAGAAAAAAAACAACAACAAACTCAAAACAAACTAGCAACAAAAACAAAACAAAACAAGGAGACATAAGTAGCAAATTATCAATGAAATAGAATAGTAAATCCGCTATCATCTGTATATTTTTGGTTTGAGTGCAAAGTCAGTTCTGCCATTAACACAGTTCTGACTCATTCCCTGCAAAGCTCTGGAAATTATCTAGGCTGTAGAGCCCTTAATAACTGTCCTGGACTGTCACAGATACAAATTTCACAATTTCGTTCTGCTATCCTCAGGAATGAATTGAAAAGCTTCTTTAAAATAAGAGATTAAATTAGTAAAACAAGGCTGGTTTTAAAATTAAATAAAGAGTGTTCCATTGGTTATCACTTTGAAGATTTTCATGCCCCAAGACTACAATGGTAGCATAATCACAATTCAGCTTTAGGTACAGGGCAAGCAGGGCAATTATTCAAATGTGACCTACAGGTTTTCAATTTTGGATTCTGCCTGTATTGAAACAGAAATGAAATTTTTATAAAATTTAAAGGAATGCACTTGTTCGGATCACGGAGAGAAACACATTCCCTACAGCATCTCATGTTTCTTGCTGTAACAGCACGTAAAATACAGCCAACCTTTATCAGCAAAACTAAGATGTTTGGAGAACCTGGGCTTCCTTTAATATCCTATTATTCTTCATCCCTGAAGGAGGATAATACCCTGGATACGGTTATGTAGCCCAGAAAGTTTAAAAAAAATAAAAAATAAAAGGAGAAAGGTAATAGAAGACATGAGTAAGAGAATAATTTAAATGAAGTTGTTTCACCTTTAACCTGCGCAGAAATGTGAGGCTCTTGAATAACCATCTGGATTTCCATCCTATGAGTCAAAATATAATTGTGTGACCTGTGCACAGCTTCAGCATCTCATCAATTGCAACACTTTGGTGAATCACACACTTCAAACCTTCTCATCTCAACAGCAAAGCTGCTTCACCAGGCAGCACAGACAACAGAAGGTACAAGGTGAATTCATGTTTGTGTTTGGCCTGCAGGAGGATCTCTCACAATCTGACTCAGTCCAAAATCTCCATGACTAAGGCACTTCAACTCAGTCAGCATTTTAACAATGGAACAGAAGTGGCACTTGTATTCCTTAGAGCCTTCCCCCCCACAAAAGGATTCCAAGGCACCTCCCATAAAACCCCCCATATTTGTTACTCGTGTTGTAATCAAGAGAACATTTTTAGGAGCTTGGACTTTCTCAGGATCAAGCATAAGAGGCAACAATCCTCATATTTGCGAAATGCAAAATCTAAAGGGTCATGTGCAAGAGGCTCTGGGATTTCTCAGCTATTTGGAACGGTAACAATTCAAGATATTCTGAGGTAAACCAGAATCAGATATTAACAGTCTCTGAGAATAAAAGGCCAGATAAGTGCATTTATAACAGCTTTTTGTGCAGGCTCATCTCAGAGATCTGATTTCAGATTTATTGTGCCCCAAAACCAGAGGACAAGTAAAGCTGCCAGCCAAAGAAATGGAACTGCAAAGAACTTTATACAACAATCATTTGTCAGGCATTAAAATAACTTTATTGACAGATTCATAATATGTGCCACAGGCAGCAAAGTTTGAGATTTCCAGAGCTCACAAGCAGGCTCCTGGCCCCAGCTTCTATTCATCCTTGATTGGGAAGAGACAAGTACAGAGACTCACAGGCTTTTGCAGGTATTTTTGTCTCTAAATTCGGAACCTGTGAAAGGGATCTGATTCATGATGGAGACTCGTTCTCTGGCTGCTCATACTTGGCCATGAGGTGCACATTTTTCTCACATTTTTATGGAAGTTGTGAGCAAAACTAAAATTACCTATTAAGCTACAGAACCTCGTGGGGTTTTGGTAGACATTCGAAACTCTGAAATATTCCCTTGGCAACTGACACTTAAATTGCAGGGATGGGTGGCAGTCCTTGGCTCAGCATGAGAGAGCCTCCACCTGGCATCCTGCTCTTGAGCCCCAAAAGACTGATGTGCAGTCCTAGCATGGACATATACAGACCATAAATCTCTACAGGAAGCTCTGAAACTTTAAGCATTCCTAATTTCATTTGAACCAATCCATATTCAAACAAAGATGCCCCTCAAGGACAGCCAGGAGTGCCTGAGTAACCATGAGGATTTGGATGTTGCTGCTGTGCTGTTAGAGATCAGGAAAGACACAGAGCAGACTAGAGAAACCTCAAGTTTCTAATTAGAGAGGCTGTGAGGCCACTGCAAGAAAACAACCAAATGCACGGTCTGTAAAATAAAACTGTGTTCTTTCCAGCACTTTATATTCTCAATGGGCCTGATCCAATCCTTATTCAGAAAACATTTCACAGAGTTCAGGCACGTTGCTATGCAGTGATCTGTGATCTGTTTCATTAATCCAGAAAAATTCTAACTAGGAACACAATACCCTTTGATAATCCCCAAGCACAGCAACAAAGAGAAATGTTTACTACTACCTAGTGAGCCATACATAATATAGCTCATCATCAAACTTCCTTCCTGCACAGCACTAACACAAATCTCCAACACCCCTTGCACCTTCCACAAATATCAGAGTTCTGAGAATAAAAAGAACAGAGCCAAATTAGATGCTGTGCCACTAAAATAACTGTACCCAGCAAGGGTTACAAAGGGAGGCAACCAGAAAGCTCCTGTGTAATCTTACACTGAGAAATAACAATTTGGAGCCCAAGAAAGTGCTCTTTGCCTACTGCAGGAATGTGGCCCTGGCTCCTCTCACAGGAGAACTGGAGGTGTAAAACAAACATCACGGTGTCTGCAGAGAGAAGCCGCAGTTCTCCCCTGGCACAAATCCAAACTGGATCTCATCCCCGTGTTGCAAAACACCTGTCTGGAACAGGGAATCCTTCCCAGGGCACACAGGTGAGGATTGTAATGCTATGGTCTACTTTCCTACAGAACTTCCATTATTATTTTAATATAAAAACGGTTTCTGCTCTACAACATCAAGCAAAACATTTAAAGTACAGACTAATTATGACTGAAAGGCTGATTTAAATAAGAACTGGTTATGGTTAATTATAACAAAAATAGAATGTTGCATTTTGTGTATTTAGCACTGCATCATCTCCATTTACTATTGTACCTTCAGAGTGCTTTAGCTGAACTATCTCTGAAAATCCTCTAATGTTAAATTGTTTTATACCATCCTCCCTCAGACTTCAGTGTATTTTAGGAGCTGAAAAAAACTGTCTTACTGACTGCAGCAAACCCTTACGTAGTGCAATCCTGTCCTTTCTCATTTTGCTCATCTGCATAAAGGTAACTTCCAAATGTGTCTGGATTAAAATGAAGGTACACAAGCAGGCAGCACAAAGGCAGAGCAGGGAGGGGAGCTCCCAAAAGAGCCCCCACTGCTGGTGTCCAGCATGGGCTGTGCCATGGGCTTCAGGCACTGAGGAAACCAAACACTGGAATGGCTCCCTGCAAATGAACAGAGTCTGAACTTGTGAGCTGTGAGCTCTGCAAGCGCTGCAGGTACAGAGCTGAGCCACCAGCCTGTCACACCACAGAGTGACATCAATCAGCTCTGCGTAGTGGCAGGGGCAGGATGACCCAGGTTTGGTAGATGTGAGCAGCACCCATCAGCTGAGCTTTCACTGCTTGAAAATTATGGAGGAAGAAGCAGGCAAAGAGCCTGGTGGTATTTCTTTGAAGCTGGAATTGTATTTAGGCAGCCTATGCTCAACCTCTTTTTCATTTACATCTCATGAATGCTCTAAGAAACAAATCTGCCAACAAAATGTCTACAGAAACTGAAAATTTTGATTAAATACTGGAGCACTTCCAAAAAAAAAAAAAAGGAAAAAAAATCATAATTCAGAAATACCATATATTAATGATGGAAGTTATCTCTAGAAGTTTCATGGTCTTGGAACACCAACCACATGACTTTATAAGTTCAATCAAAGACTTAGTGCAATTCAATTTAGGTAAACCAAGCACTTGTAATTGACTTCTTCTGCCTTTAATTTGCAGATGTAGATTAAGATTTGTTACTTGACATGATTCAGAGAAAAATAAAAAGTATATATTTGTTGCTGACAATTTATAAGGAGAAAAAGTGCTGAAAGAGAATAACATAAAACAGTCACTTTGAATTACAGATTTCCTCTAGAGCATCTCCTGGGAGGCATTTCTGGCTAGACAGAAAGTAAGTTTTGCTTAATAAAATGGAATGTGCTAGAATACAAACCCTGTATTTACAAATTCTGCCCTTCCCACGATGTTGAGGTGCCTGGACACATCTCCTCACTCACAGGTACAAAGTACAGATTTTTAAAGTTACTTCTGGCTGTAGTATTTTTCAAACATGCACAATGCAAATATTTCTGCAGGAGCTAGTTCTAAATTATTAAATCTGGTATTTTCACTGCTGTCAGGTACTGGGAAGATTCAATAAAACAGAATCACTCCGGGCTCACCCATCTCCTATAATCACTGGAGGGGAAAAAAATTGCTTTTCCTATTAATGCTAAAAGACTTTTTTCTTGAGTGAAAAAATAAAGTTTGTGTTATTTAAAAGCATGTGAGATATCAAAATACATATGTGCATGTGTGTGTATGTATCTGTGCAAGAAACATATATTGCTGTTCATTAAATTTTCACTAGAAGTGTTTGTTTCCTTAAAGAGCACATCCATAATTGGTAATGAACAGACAGTTATGACACACAAGTTCAACTCATGAACATCACAGAAGGTCTGGAGTGAGCAAGGTAAGGGATGGGGACTGGAAAAGCGTGGATTCCATTCTAACCTGAGCTGCTGAATGACCAAAGGGAAATCACTTCCCTCCTGTGCCCCCTGCCCTGACCTTTAGGATGGGAAACTGCAGGAGGGGAGGGGCTGCTGGAAAGCCCCACTCTCTGAGGGATCCTCCAGGTTGCAGAACTGCAGGGACCCCACTCAGATCAGAAACACAGGGGAGGTAAATCCATTTCTACCACTAAAACAGAGCTCCAGCAGGGAAACGCAGTGACACAGCACACATTGGAAACTTCTGTGCTGGACAGAAACAGAGTCTGCTCTCATGCACATAGAGTTCTTTGCATCCATAACCTCCAGGACAAAGCCAGGAGGGGATCAGGAACTCCTTTCACAGGTGGAGATTCAGAGTGGAGTTTCTGAACTCCAAGAGAACCATTTCCAAGCTCAGGCCTGTGAGAGCTGCCTGCTGGCTGCTGAAGTTATCAGCAGGACTTCCTGAGTGCAGGGAAATACTCTGAGCTGCTTCCACTGTGTATCCTGCTTAAGTGGCCACAGAGAGTTTTATCAAAGTGCTAAAACTCCCCGAGTTCTCCCAGATAAGTGGGCTCCAAACCTCTGCAGGGTTGGTTAATCCAGATAACTGAATCCATTGCCACCTGTGCTCTCTAAAATATAGATTTTTGTCCGAAATGGAAAGCGTGCTCCATTCAATGCCACACTGCCCGGAGGGAGCTTTCTGTAAATCCCAAACCAAAGCTGCTGTTACAAGTCCTCCTAAGCAGAGACCAGGTTTTGGAACATATTACAGTTAAAAGGCTGCACATGTGCTTATGAATTGGGCATTTCCCCCCTTTTTCCTTTCTCATTAATGACAATTACTTTAATGAAGGCTGAATAGGGGAAAGAGGTGTCCCTTTTATTCATTGTTCCTCATTTGAAGCTTTAATTATAGCTTTGCAGCTCCAACATTACTATGAGGTAGTGATGACTGCAAGCCCAGAGGAGAAGTAGCAGAAAGAATCACTGCACTCAAATATTCTGTTACTCTAGAGTATCCTGAATATTTTTGATTTAACAAGCACAGACAGGGAAAAGTACATATGTCAAATAATCTGAATTTATCAAGTTTTCCATGAAATGCAAATGCCCTTAGAGGTGAAAGAGTTTTGATTAGGAGATGTAGAGCATTGCAAAGATGCTGCATATGCAACATTTCTCAGACTAGATTCACAAAGCACCCTGCAAACTATTTTCTTGTTAGAAATTCTCAGAAACTGACATGCTGCACTGCAGGCATGGCACACTGTAAAGTCACTAACACTGTAATTAGCTGCTTTATAACCCAGTGTGAATACAGTTCTCAGCTGTGAGATAATGAAATAAAACATTCCTAGTATTACTCTCACAAATATTAATACGAAAAGTGGATATATTAGCTTTCAAGAGAACAGAGAATTAGCCTGGCATGGAAGCACTGGGGGAAAAAATGGAAAAATAATTTCTTTTTAGCAGCAATGAAAAGAGGTCACACACAGCATGAGAAGGTAAAACATACCTGTGAATATAAACTATTGGACACAATTTGATGATACTTTCTTTCAACATCTTCCTTGTGCCCATGCAGTCCTGCCCCTCTGGAGCTGCTAAGGAGCCCCAGCCTGGTCGGGCAGTGCCCACGGAGCCCAGCCAGGGCAGGTGTGAGTTTGTGGGCACCATGGTGGGTAACTCTGAGGGCTCCCCTGACAGGGGGAGCCTTCTTGAAGACGTTCTTTGTTAGGAAAAGCAGACACACAGGACTTTTTTGGTCTTTAGGTTCTTGTTTTATTGTTATCTTATCATTACTTTAGTACACTGTTTGCACCTAGACTTTGCATGTAGGAAAACAACACAAAAATTGACAAACAACTTTGTGTTGTAAGGTGTTTTAAGTCTAATTAAAAACTAAACTACTTAATTAAGAAGTGACACTTAGATTAGTCCTTTTTCCAACCTAATAACTGATCTTTAAAGAACCACAATGCAGATTTTTCTGCCCAATTACAAGATACCACCTAAACCTAAGAAGAAGAAGGAAGAAGAAGAAAGAAGAAAGGAACTTGAGACAACACTCTGTATCTTCCATGTTGTGCCCATCTACAATATGCTAAAAATCCTAAAACCTCAATTTCTCACCCATGTGACATACTACACTACTCTCTACAATCTCTACAACCTATTTCACACTTTCATGGTCTCTAGTTGACTTTGAAGCTTTGGAGGCCTTCTCCATGAGCGAGGGTCAAAGTCAGTGTTTTCCTGGGAGTCAGGGCACCCAGGGCAGACAGGGGGATATTCCCACAGGCAGGCAGTGCCCACAGAGCCGGGGCAGTGCCCACAAAGCCGGGGCAGTG
>QUSF01000071.1:576615-678970 GCA_003676055.1 Chloebia gouldiae | reverse complement strand
GTGCCCACAGAGCCGGGGCAGTGCCCACAAAGCCGGGGCAGTGCCCAAAGAGCCGGGACAGTGCCCACAGAGCTCGGGCAGTGCTCCCAGGGCTTGGGCAGTGCCCACAGAGCCGGGGCAGTGCCCACAGAGCTCAGACAGTGCCCACAGAGCCAGGGCAGTGCCCACAGAGCCGGGGCAGTGCCCACAGAGCTCGGGCAGTGCCCACAGAGCCCGGGCAGTGCCACAGAGCCAGGGCAGTGCCCACAGAGCTCAGACAGTGCCCAAAGATTCCGGGCAGTGCCCACAGAGCTTGGACAGTGCCCACAGAGCTCGGGCAGTGCTCCCAGAGCTTGGGCAGTGCCCACAGAGCTCAGACAGTGCCCACACATCCCGGGCAGTGCCCACAGAGCCGGGGCAGTGCCCACAGAGCCAGGGAAGTGCCCACAGAGCCCAGGCAGTGCCCACAGAGCCGGGGCAGTGCTCCTAGAGCTCGGGCAGTGCCCAAAGAGCCGGGGCAGTGCCCACAGAGACGGGGCAGTGCCCAAAGAGCCCAGGCAGTGCCCACAGAGCCGGGGCAGTGCCCACAGAGCTCAGACAGTGCCCACAGAGCCCAGACAGTGCCCACAGAGCCTGGGCAGTTCCCACAGAGCCCCGGCAGTGCCCAAAGAGCCCAGGCAGTGCCCACAGAACCAGGGCAGTGCCCACAGAGCTCAGGCAGTGCCCACAGAGCTCGGGCAGTGCCCACAGAGCCCGGGCAGGGCAGGGCTCAGCTGGGGCCATGGAGGGGCTGCAGTTTGAGTTCAGCCCTGCACTGTGACTGTCCCTGTCCCTGTCCCTGTCCCCAGCACGGGTCCCCCCAGCTCCAGCTGCTGCCCACTGGCCCCTGGACAGGTTGGCACAGCTCCCAGTGCACAGGGGACACACTCCTGGGGCTGGGGCACCACATGGCAAGGGAGGTTCTCCAGTCCCCCTGGACTTACTGCTCCGTCTTTGCATTCTGTGGCTCTCTCACACCTGCACTGGGACAGCTGCAGCTGCCAAGCAGCAATGCTTGCAGCAGAGAGGGGGCACAGCGTGGGGTTTCTGAGCTCCCAGGGAGCCATTCCCAGCCTGTGGGAAATGCCTGCCGGTGTTACATTCTGCTCAGGCCATGTTTTCCCCCTTTCCCCGGGACCCCTGTGACTCTGATCAAGATAAGCCTGGACCCCTCCTTCATGCCCCAACTGGGCTGGCGGAGAGCCAAGAAACCCTCCCTGCCAAGAGCCTCGATAAACCCCTGACATTTCCGGTTCTCTCTCTCTTTCCCCGCTCTTCCCCTCGGACCATGGAATAAAAGAGCCTCTTTTGAACCTTTGCCCTTCTCCTGATGTTTCCCCCCTCTCAAGGCCTCGTATTTCTGGGCTAGCCTGATAATTTAGGGGCTGAGAGAGAGGGGGAAACCACAATCCGGGACTTCCTGAGGTTGGGGGACTCCTCCTGCCCCACGGGCAGGCGGCTGCAGCCTCAGCAGTGCCGCAGCCCGGGAGGACGCGCTCCGGAGCCCGCTGCAGTCTGCCCCGCTCTGCCCTGCTCTCTGCAGCGGCGCCAGACCCAGCGGGATCTGCTCCTGGACGTGCCCTGGCACATCCCCGAGCCGGGTGAGTGGGACTGGCAGCCAGCGAGGGCTGGAGATGGACAGGGAATCACAAACTCCGAGCGGCTGATAATACTGCAGGGTGACAGCAGGAATAAAACGCTGCCGAAGAGTTGTCAGCTTTCCTCTCTTCTTCTGTGCTGGGATTATCAGAAAAGGTTAGACTATACATTATCCAAGAGTCAGTCTAATGATGTATCACTCTGAGGTTTTCATAAAATTAATCTCTCAATAATAAGACATAATACAGGTTTCATGCATACTAGGTAATTAAAGAGCTTGATGAATAGATGAAAGAGTGAATGTTCTGGATCCTTAAACAAATCACAGCTTTAAATTTCATTAATTTTAAATTTACTCCAAGACCTAATTTAAAATTGGCAAAGCTTCTCTACCACTGAAACCAGAAATCATTAAATAAAACTGCATTGTATTATTTATTGTTGTATCAGGCCAATAAAATACATCAATTTACAATGTCAGGATGGCAGAAATATGACAGAACTCTACATTATTAAAAATAGTTTGAAAAATTCACTACAGCTCTTAGTTGAAAATTTAAACAAGAAAATCTATTTACAGATACTTTCTTGGCCTTTTCATTTGCTGTCCTGTGCCTTGGGCTACCACACAGAAAGGTTTGCAATAATTTAACCGTCATCTGCTAGAGCTTTGAGGGAAGGGAAGGCAAAGAGAGCACTGATTCTATTCAGTTTTTAGGCAAGGAAAACCATGCAGGATGTTTGCTAAAGTCAGCAGAGGATATGTGAATGTCTGCAGCACTCTGAAATACCACGGCCTGAGTAAAACAGACACTGCTTAAAGCAGTCTGCCAGGCTCAAACTGTAATCAGAAAAAGAACTGTAAAATGCAGATACGGAATGCCACAAGAGAACAACATTGAGTCATAACTGGAGAAATGGTGAGTTAAAAAAACTCTTTTACTATGCAATCAGTAAAACAACCCACAAATGGTTGCAAAGTAATCCAAGAACAGCGTGGCAGTGACCTGTGAGGGGCAGGCCACGTGAGCTGGGACCTTGGGTGGGGGTGTTGGTGCCCCAGATGTGCCCTCCTGGCTCTCCTGGGCACCATCCCAGCCCTTGCTGCAGCCCTGCCACCAGCAGTGGCTCACTAAGCCAACAGGGAACTCCTCTTTTGCCAGATTCTGTTCTTGGGGCACCTGGAGCAGGATGGCAGGGACTGCTTCCCTGCCCTGCTGCCCTCCCTGTCCTGCACACATGGGCACAGCGCCACAGACGCAGCCCCACGGGCACGGGGCAGCTCCTCCTCTCTCTGGGGACTCACTCTGCAGTTCAGATTGCTCCAAAGCAATCAAGTGCACTCCTGTTTATTAGAAATACAGAAGCAATGAAACTCTGTCCTGCTGCTCCTTGCAATTCAAGTTTAATAATGTTCATTAAGTCTGCTCCTTTTGAGATTGGTTGCTGATGTTTCTCCCACAGAATCCTGAAGAGATACACTTCGCAAACCTGTGCATTCATATAGGAGTGCACAGCATAAACTGCTCCAGGGCAATGCCTTTCCAGGTTCTGTGCCCTTCATTTTATGTCTATTTTCTTTATTTGTTTTATTATTCTCAGTAGTAACTTTCCATATTTTTGCTTTTCTTCAGTACAACACCTACAAAAGGGAACAATTTTCTCAGCCTTTTCCTTATTCTCTTATGTAAACCCATATAAAAATATTATCTCCAAGTGTTGACATAACTCTCTCCCTCATCTCAATGCAGCAGAGGAAGGGAGAAAAGCAAAGAGTTTCCAGAAGTGGCCCCTGCTGGCAAATATCCAGCTTATAGACTTCCTATTGTTTTGCTAACAATTAGAAGCTTGAATTATCAGTTTGCTAGAACTGCATTTAAAGAAACCCTTCTGGGTTTCATCACTGGTAGTCTCTTTTATTTGATAACAATTCTCATTCCAGTTTGACAATTTCCCTACACTGGAGACCAATGGAGCAAGGAAACTTCAGTGCATCCCTGTGCTTTGGTGAACTCCAGTCTGAATGCAGCTCCCAGTCTTCAAGGGCTCTTGACCAGAGCAATTTTATGTCCTAGAACTGGAATAAAGCAGATTGACTCCCTAATGTTATGAATAATTCCAAACAAACATTTGGACAGCCAAAAGGATCAAGAGACACTGAAAACACACTGATAAACAAACACAGTGAGAATCTGTGATGCTCATGAGATGCATGAGTGGCTTCTTGCTGAAAGAAGAGAAGCTGTGGATCATCTAAAAGTACTTGGAAAAGAAATGAGAGAATTGTGACAGTAACAAAAAAATCAGCAAAGATGGATTGAAATACTTAGTCTGTGGATCTTCAATTCAAATACTGAAATCAGAATTCTTTTCTGATTTTCATACCTGAAGCACTTTAATAGGGAATTTAAACAAAAGATCCCTAAAGACCCCTGCTATCACCACACTAAAAATCCAGATATAAAGCAGAATTCTGCTTAGCAGTCATGCCCAAATCAGGATAAGTGTATGCTCTAATATTTTTTCTGTTGCCAAAAAACAAGCATTGCTTGGACCACTACTGCAGTGCCTCTCACATATTCACACCTGACACAAAATTACAGGGTGAGGGAAATCTGAGTCAGAGGTACCCAAGAGTGACAGAAGGGAACATCCATTACTCCTGTGATAACATGAAATATTACTGCTCCATCTATCAGTTGTCCCATGCTGAAATAGACTCAGCCACTCAATGTTTTTATTAGGGCCATTAAAAGGAATTAAATTCTGAAAACACCACATTTTTGATTGGCTGAAATTGCATGTACAAGGTAGCACCAGATCCAGACTGTACCCAGCTTACTGCTGGTTGTCTTGTACTAAATCCAGGCAACACCATGGTAGTAATGGCAGGCTGAAGCAAGCAGCTGGGAAGATTTTACCTCCCTTTTGATGTACATCTTCTTGCCTTCTCTCAGCCCAGAGGCTCTATTAGATCCTCACAGCTGGCCCTCAGTGCTACACAGCCAGTCCTACTGAAGATTGATTTTTATCCACCTGAGCTTGAGAAGAAAGGAAAGACCTTTGCTTTCCAATAATGAGACCTGTGTCATGCTTTTTACTTTCACAGACAGACTTCTTTTAAAAGTTTTACCTCTCGATTATCACTTAAATAGTCAAGCACCAATGCTGCAGTTTGAGCTCATAGTCTAGGAGTTTCTAAGTTGCATTTAAAGAGTTATATTGATTTTAGGAGTCTCAGGCTGGCTGAGATGGAACCTATCTTGCTATGTAATGAGTTGGCAGTTACAGACAAGAGAGGCACATAATATTGTTAATATCTTTTTTCAAGCACTGGTTAAATTGTTAGCCAGCATGCACCATTGCATGTGGATGCTTATTATTCTCCCAACAAATACTGTATTTAATTCTAGTTTGCTTGGTATGAACAGTTCACAGCATATTCTTTGTCGTTTAATTTCCTGTGTACATTGTGAGCACTTCCAAAAGCTCAGCAGGGTGCATTAGAGAAACCTACAGAAGGAGCAGAGAACATTAATCAAATTACTATATTAGATACTATTAGATGTCTTCAAGTTGGAGCTTGTATGCACTGAGTTTTACAGCTTTCTTTTTATCACTTCAGAAGAGATCAAAATAACTCATTAAGTCAATTCATCCTTTTTGCTGCATTTTCTGATGGTGCAGAGAAGTGCACCCTGTGCGGGGGAATGTAGAAAGGGCTGTGCCAGGCCTCCTCTGGCAGGAAGGACAGGGAAGCCCTGCTGTGGCTGCCACTCTGCATCCTCCCTTCTGTCACCCCTGGGAATGGGATGTGGCAGCACCAATGTGCCACATCCTCCCCACAAACCATTTCTGCTGCCACATCCCTGCCCCACACACAGTTTCTGGGTGACATCTGTGCCAGGGCTCCAAAGCTGCCCCAGGGTTCCAAATCTGTCCCAGGACTCCAAATATCCCCCAGGACCCCAAACCTGTCCCTTCTCTCTCTTTACTTCTTCCATCATCCTTTTGTGTTTCTGTGAGAAGTTCATTTGGGGTGTTTTTTCTAGGCAGACCAGCATGAGCAAAGCACTTCCAGTTCTCCAGCCTTTCCTTCTCTTTCTCTGCTAGAAAATAGACTGTGCTGGAGGAAATATATCAAAACTCCCTCCTACTCCGCCTAAAGAACAAAACTGTATCTGAAAACTCCTCTGTTGGGAAACAATGATTTACTAGATTTTATATCTTTTGACAAATAAATTATGCAGTTTCAAAATTTACAATTAAATTAGGATTCAGCAGGTTATTCTCCATTGGCAGCCTGTTTTAATTTTTCAATTTGGGATGTCTTGAAAAGTTTTATACTCACTGAAACTATTCAGTGCTCTTCTGCAACCAAATCTCAGTTTTCCCTTTTTCATTTTTGTACCAATACCTCTGCAAACACACCAAGAAATTCCCAAAATTGAGATGAAAAAGAACGCTATCAGTGCTGAGATGTACACATAGAAAAGGGAGAAATTTGAAGTAAGACTTAGAGTATTGCAAATACAAATTCTGTGTAAATGGACTTTTGCTTGCACTGCTTTTTACTAGAGTTCAACACTTCATTTATCTAGTGGTTACAATGACTAAAGGCAGGTACTGAACACAAATTACTGATAATTACAAAATGTTTTAGAGAAAACATTTGGGCCACAGTTTATCTCCATGTCCAGCTGATTACATAACCAATCAGAATTTACCAGACAGCCTATAATGCTTGTTGGAAACATGGGACAAACAAAACAATAGAAAAAGTTGAAGATTCTGCTTTAGAAAAGAGAATATTAGAGAACTAAAGAAAGAGAATTAGGAGCGATAGCAGCAGCAGATCAGAAAGAGACATGCTGGATTTCAAAGGCACCAAAGGACAAGGTAGGGCTAAAGGGCTGAGTCTGAGCACATGCCTTTAAAATGCCCTGATTTTCAGGAGCAATAAATACCTATTGACACGTTCACATCCTGACATCACCTCTATGCTCCCGGCTGAAAGTCACCACTCTCACCAAGGGGAATAAAACAAAGGATTTTAGGGATGTTGCATTTTAAAATCTTGGCCTAAAGCCCAACAGAAGAGCTGTATAATCATTGTGTAGCCTGTGGGTCGGGAGGTCGGAGTCCACGCTCGTGACTCCTCATATTTTACGGCAGTGAATGTTCTGCACAAGGATCTGGCAGGCACTCCTGCCTGGCTCTTGGAGGAAAGAGGCTTCTCCATGGGCTGGCCTTTATTTCCAGCTTTCCCTCCTGCCATCCTCCTCAGCTCCTCTGTACCAGGATTGTGGGGAACCTTAGAGGAAATTGTTCTTTTGCACTGACATTGCCCTGTCTGGATGCACTCAGCAAAAGGGGCAAGGAGCAAGGTTAGCAAGTAATTAATTATATCAATTATTTAAATCACAGGCAGGAATGTCTGTGCACCAGCTGGAGTAGGACAGTTTATCCAAAAACCATCACTGATGAATCTGTAACTTGAAGTCAGTCACTGAAAGAATTGGCAATGAGTAATGTGAGCTGACAAGGAGAACACTTCCTGTCAACAAGTGATTTGCAAACAGGCTACAAATTTCATTAATTTGTGATCCTTGAAGAATTGTGTTGCATAAGAAAGTTTCAACTTACAATTAGGTGCTAAGAATGCCTTTTGTTTATTACATGTTACTGAAGTGATGTGTCTGGCTTTCTAATTGGCCTGAATTTTGGAAGGTCAATTGCCCCAAATTCAGCTTTCCAAAATGTTGGTTTTTGCATTGACTGCAGAGTTTTTACAGAGACAAATGCTTCTGAATGAGCTACTAAAACTATTTTTCTGAATAATAGATTGCTATAATTCCTCTTTTCAAAAAAATTACCATTTTCTGAATTTACTCAGTATGTAAAATGTCCAAGGTGAGATTTCTTTGGGATTTATCATTTTCCAAAGCAGTTGGAACTTGCAGCTTTGAAGGAATAGGCTCATTCTTCTCAAAAACTCTGACTCTTATTTATGTTGTTTCTACTTCTCCCCAAGATAGGAAACAATATATCTTGTTTTAATAATAAAACATCGTAAAATCAAATTCTAGAAAATTACTTTCACAATTTTTATGGGTTTACATCTATAATCTCAATAGGGAGAAACAAAAAAAACAATTCCTGAGTTCAGATCTGACGCCTGACAAAGTATTTTATTGTTCATAATGCTGAGTTAAATGAGCCATGGTCACTGATGCTCAAAATCCCCCCATTCCCAGTCTTTATGCCGCCTAAAAGAACTGTGCTATTATCAGACAGAGGTTTTTCTACCCTAAAAGAGACCAAGAGCCGTGTCCATCACAATGCATACAAGTTCATCCCAATAATCCCACAGCAGCTCCTCCTTTCAATGCTGTAGAGGTTTCACAATGTGCACCATCAGAAAATTATCACTGAGTTTCCTCTCAGAATGCTTAAAACAAGCAAAAGTGCATGCACTCTTCTTTTCTCCACTCCAAAAGTTCTGACCACTTCAGAGCACTCCTGGGCAGAATTAGTGCCAAAACCCACAAATAATTGTCACGTTATCAGCAAACATCTACAGCTCTAGCTGGGCTGCTACCAGGATTCAAACAAAGTTTAATAAAATTTCACCTAAAATAAGCTTAAAATAGAGAACACTCTCTGCTATAGGAATGGCAGGTCAGGAAAGGCAAAGCAAGGCCTGGCATCTATAGCCCTGTAAGACTCTGGTACTATCTACACCTTTTCTGATGCAAGGAATCTTTTGACTTTATCAAACACAGTAGGGCCAACTGCAAGCAGAATGAAAAGTCTTTGCTGCTCTGAGCTTTCTGCATTTCCTGACAAGGGCAAACACACGTTGAGCAAAGTGCAAAGACCACCAAGGACCAGGGCTGGCTTCTGTTCTCTTGTTTCTGCAGTGGTTTCTCTGCACATCATTCACCAGTTCAAAGCTCATTTTCTCTGTGCGCTGTCAGTAACAGGAAGAACAGCAAACCACCTTATAGTCAAAACCCCCTGCATCTGTGTAGATGATTGACCCTGCACAGGTAATCAGGGGATCTCCCTGACAGGTGCCTGCAGAGATGAAGAGTGGAGTAAGTACAGCTCTTTCAGAGCACATAGTTTAAAAATCTGCCCTCTGCATTTGAAACAAATTTCAGGGTCCATCCCCCTGCCATTTTTTGTGATGCATGCCAACCCTCCCAGTGCTGTCTGCATTTCACCTGGCAGCTGGGCTTTCCCCACTGCAGCCACCACCAGAGGCTGTGACACCATTTTGCACAGGTGCAATTTGCAGAGTCTTTCTTTACTTTTCACAAGTGAGGTGGAAGTGAGTCAGGACTTGCTGGTTTCCAGGCTGTGCACCACGTCAGGTCATGATCTGGGCCTCATAGAGGCTCTGTAACCATGACAAAGATCCAGCTGCTCCCCATTGCCACAGTATTTTGAATATGTGCTATTTATATTTTGTAGGTCCTTTGCTGCATGATGGGAAGAAACTTAATTTCTCAGCTTGAAATCCTGCAAGAGGATGAATTTTCTTGGTTGCTGTATAACAAAGACATGAGAGCTCACTGCAATGATCATTACAACAAGGGTAAGGTGAGTGTTCCTTCTGCTTTCATACAGATATTTACAACAGCAAACCTTTCCACATCCATGTTTTTCAAAAAAACAACAAAATCCAGGTTGGATTTTGTGATGGACCTGAAGGGAATTACTGAGACTGTGCTGAAGTTGGCAGAGGCCCTTCCACATGCTCACTGTACATACAATTCTCTCAGGCATGTCTACATGGAGAGATGTCCACACATCTGGAGGAGAAAAATGAGAGTAGCAGTAAAAGGAGCACCTCAGGAAAAGAAACTCAAGTAAATGTGAGCAGATACTGCAGAGAGACTGAGGTATTTGGGGAAGGTGGAAGATGAGTTGCAGCGGTATTGGGTAAGGGCCCAAGGGAGGGGAAGGCAACCTTTGGGGATTTGCCTATTTTTAGTTGTTGCTGAAAAAATATGATAGTTTCAATTTCACTGAAGTTTTTTAAAAATAAATAATATGGGTTACATACCCTGATTATCTACCAGAACATCTCATAGCAGACAGAAAGAAAATTACTTCCTGGCCTTTGTCCAGCTGTAATGACCCCAGACCCCAAAAAATCCACTTGCAATTTTTGACAATGGGGGAGGAGGGGAAAAACCCCAACCCAAATCAAACACCAAAGGGAGACAAAAGCAACCAAGCCCTTATTTTTAAGCACAAACAATGAACTTTGAAATGCAATGATTCTTTTGGCCTGCCGTGCTATAAAAACCTGAGAATTTTGCTCACAGTTTATGATGATACAGTCAAGCCATTGGGTACTTATGTCTATTCAGTGCATAAAATGTCTTCTTTAAACATATCCCAAAACAAATCTCTTAACAGAGCACTTCTAAAATAAATATCCCATTGCCCTGAATGCAGCGATTTCATTTCTGTAGTCTCATTGGCACATAATGGACATGGAGTTTATTATCCTCAACTCCAGTGCCCTCAGGGAATGCACCTTCCACACTGTTCTTAATCTATTCCAAAAGAAATACAATTGCACTTGTTGTAAACTACAGCATGATGTGACAACACCGAATGAAACCATAATTCTGTTTACTAGATATTATTTATACTGTGGAAACATGAGGATTGTGATTTCTAGAGGGACTATGAGGATCACAAACCACGCATTTAACAGGGCATTTTTATTACATTTTCTTTTACTAGTCTTTACCAAATCAAAGCTGCAAACAGGAAAATAAAAGAATGTTTTTATGTCTTCTTTCAATACCAAATTTTATGATTTGATATTTACACTATGAGACTTGTTGATACACACTTGGCCAATATATATGGGCAGAGCTACAGAAAATACGCTGTTATCCTCTGAAAGTATTACTGAAATGGCCCTGGGTTTAGGGAGTTTTTTGTTTTTGTTTTTGTTTTAGCACACAAAGAATGTGAACAATCCAATTTTGCCATTAATGCTTACAGCCTTCATTTTTTTTTTTTTTTATTTCAAGAACAGTGCTGTCTGATGCTCTGGGCAGAAAAATTATATTGGGCTGAAAACTCTGAAAGTGAGGCATATAGTTTTCATCTCTTATATTTGACAAAATTGTAAGATTCTACTGGCTCTTGCTTAGATCTTGGATAAGTCCTGAATAGTGATGGGGGCACTGAGTGCTAGGAACCAACTTTCAGCCTCAGTGGAGTATGGAATGAAAGGAGATTGTCAGGAGGGTGAAGCCAAGCCTGCAGCTCCAGCTGGAGGAGTGGATGCTCTGCCATGAACTGGATAACAAAGAGCTCATTCCTTTGGGAGACAGAGAGGAGCAAGGCTGGACCTGTGTCCCCTCTGAATGCCCACTTACACTGACTTATGTGCCCATTGCAATTCCAGTCTCTTCCTGGCACCTGGCAGGTTGGCAGGTTTTGTTGAAGAATTTATTTGTTGTATAATGAAGAAGCATTTACTTCAACAACACATAATGCTTTGTTTTGCCTTTTTATTATTAACTTGTCAAAAGAAGAGATATGGCAAAAATAAAATGACAAAATACCATATAAGGTGTTGAAATAAATGGGATGTATAATACATCAGGTAATGGCAATTAATTCCATAGCTGAAGTACATAATGTCAGTTATTCAAACACTCACAATTGTCCATACTTCAAAGTATTGGCAATCATATAAACAGGCTTAATGAATTATAATAACAATGTGTTCTAACAGCAAAAAAGGTAAATAGCCAAACCGTGAACCTGTTTAAGGGAATAGGCTTCTGGGAGGTAAATTATTCTAGAGTCAGATGGACTTGAGTTAAAGTGACATGTTTTTCCTGCAAGTTTTCATAATCCATTTGTAGCACAGTAACTGGAGAAGTTTTAATTGACTATTAAAACTAGTCAATAGTTTCCATAGTCTGTACGTTTTATTATTTCCAAGGTTCATCATCAAGGAGGTGGGGTTAGAAGGAAACTGCTTATTTAAGTCAGTCATTGCTCCTTTCCAAATATGTATGCAAATTTATGCACCAGGGAGCAAAACTGAGTGTCCAGTGCCAGGCTTTCAGTTTTGGCATCTCTCTTCACTGCTCCACTTTGAAAAAGTCATGTATAAAATATTAAATTCTCTGAGAACATCATTTTAATTACTCTTGAAAGACTTATCCAGCTGTTAAATGATCCAGGGTTAACTGAAGGGCTACTGCTATAAAACCATTTAAACACACCATGGTGATTTTATCAAATTTCACAGCTACTCCTGCAGCAAATGCAGCTCCTCAGAACACAAGATTTCTAGTTAATCCACTAACAGTAATTCTGAAGAAAATTTGCATCAAAGGAGAAATTGCTACACAGGAACTGCCTGCCTGGATTGGACCCACAGCCAGCCCGGTCCAGAAACCTGTCTCCAGGATGAGCCAGCACCAGATGTTCCTGTGGAAAGAAATATAGAAATACATAATACAGAAATATAATTCAGCCCACGAAAGGTCACTCTGCTTAATCACTAAGACATGCAGACTTTCCTTTTCTCCAGTGTGATTTTATTAATGTCACATCATGCACAAACCTTGTTACTCGTAGAGGAATAACCATGCCTTGAACCTGGTTTCTTGGCTCAGACAGTGACAGAATCCACAGTTTGACAGCACGGTTTAAGACATATCCCCTTTATTCATTCAAGATTTTTCATATTTCCATTCTACTGCACTTTTATTGGGTGATAATTTCTCTGACTCCTTGACTATTTTACAGGCTTTTTTCTCTCTGCTGTTTCTCATCCTTGTAGAGGGAGCAGGCTCAGTCCCCTCGGCTGCTCTCCAGGTGAGAGGCTGCTCCTGTGGCCCAGCTGGCCCCTGACACCCAGAACTTCCAGCTGGGAGGAGCCAGAACCCCCACCTCAGGTACTCCCTGCCAAGGCAGCACTAGAGATTGGGGCTCTTTATTAGCATGTGGGATCCCCAGTGCAGCTAAAGCCCTGCTGAGCTGCACCTCAGATGCTGTGTTTGAGCTTGTGTTAGGGAAGAACCAGGGAAGAACATGGATATTCCAGCCAGATCCGTGGAACTGGCCTGTGTCCTGCTCTGGGGTGGTCTGACTCAGCTTGTTGTGCACTTGGCTGAGGCAGCCTGATATCATGGTGCAGGCCTGAGACTGCATGAGACATAACAATAATAGTAATAATAATCATAATTTTAGCTCTTCCAGTGCAATGTTCTTGCCATAAAGAAGGCAGTTGGGCTAAAGCTTCCAAGAGCTTTATTTCCCTAATCCGCTGTCAGACCATGTGCCAGAAAGGAAGGACTCAGGATGGATCCTGCTGATGAATTACCTCAGTCAGACAGAGGCAAAGCTTTTTCATTTTTCCTCCCACATGTCTGGGGAAGGACCTGGATCTGAAAATGCTGTGATAATTGTGTGGGGTTCATCCTCAGCTCTCCCTTATCCCACAAAGGGCCCTGTTCACAGTGTAAAAATGATCCCCCACAGAAAACCAAAACAAGGTGCAGGTAAACCTTAGGACTGCCAATCATTAAACTTAAATCCAATGCCAAATTCAGCTCCTGTTGGATGACTGATGTATTTAAAATAAAACAATAAACAGCACTGTGTCCACATCTGTCAGCTCTCCGAGCCTGCAGAACCGGCAGGAATGAGCAGTGAACTTGGGCCATGGGGTGTGTATTTCCCAGACCCATATCTCACCCCAACTATAAAAAGCTCCCCCACAGGTCTCATCCCCTCACTGAAAGAGCAAACAAAGCATCAGGCCATATTAACCCAGTTCCCAGCTCCACAAACCCACAGAATACAGCAATAAATTGAGCTTGCACACCTTCAATGCTTTTAAAGATTAATTGTAACTCCCATCTAACTTCCAGTTCATTGAATGCTCATCCTCTATCTCTCTGGAAAGCAATAGGATTCAACAATCACTGGGTCTCCAGGGACAGGTAACATAAAGCAAAGCCATAAATTTCAAGGTATTTCAAATAATTTTAAATAGTCCCGCTTACAACTATACATGAAAGCTCTCTCTGAGTTAGAAATGTCTCTGGAACACAACTTGGAGCATCAATTTTCCTTCATATATGTGCTTCAAGAAGTCAGGCTGCATCTGGAGACATAAAAAATTACAAACGTCCTTTTTTTTTTTTTAAATTTATGGCACATAATAGGATTATCCTTCATAATATGGCTGTGAAGCTGAAAACGATTTGTATTCCAGCAGCTGGATGAGCCTCCTCACATAAATTCAATCTACAAAAGTCACCCAAACCATGAAGATTCCTGCAGCATGATCCTATGTTGGGTAAAGGACAGCTTGTCTTCCTCTCATTATCTTCCTAAATCATGATGAGCCATTAGAGAGTTCTCTTTTTTCTAACTTAAGCTGACTATTTTTTTGCCACAAACAAATCTGAAGTGCAAACACAGCCACACAAATGTGGCTAGCAGCCACATTTGTATTACAAATGCCTTCTGAAAGAAGGAATCAGGCTCTGGTTTTTCCCCCCTTTGTGCTCCCTGGGCGGCAGTGAGCCCAAGGCATGCGAGGGGCTGTGCAGATGGGCAGGGATGAAGCACCACCTCCACAGAGCTGCTTGTCCTGACTGCTCGGACCCCCTCTATGCAAGGGACTTCTGATGAGCAGTAATCACTTGGGTGATTGTGATTCTCCTTGCCTGGACCTCCCCCATGTTCTGCCTCTCCTCTCCAGACAAGCTGCTGTGTCCTGTGAACCTGAAAGGCCACATCTGCACTCCTGTGAGAAGAGTACAATGTCAAACCCTTCTGTCCAAATATTCTACAAACTGGATGTTTCAGAGTCCTGAGCTGTCAGTGTTTTATTCTGCTTGCTCCAAACTGTTGAATATTTCTTCTAATTGTGCATGATAATGCCAAAAGCCACTGTGACAAAAAATACATTTTGAACAAAGGCTAAACAACATGAACACTTTCACTTTGCAGATGGCACTCAGAACTCGGCAGATGGCAAAAGAAATCCCACAGGATGTTCTTCTCTCCCTTCTCTCCCCCCACATATATATATATATATGAGAGCATGTGTGTGCACAAAACAGCAGTGTCCTGAGGAGATACTTCTGTGAAAGCCTTTGGAGTCTCTCCCCTCTAAACAATATCTCACTGCCCGATTTTATAACAGGAGAGATCCAGCCCCGGCAGGGTACCAGAGAGAGACTCAGGAAGCACCTGTCTGTTCACAGGCTTGCCACTCGCCTGTGATATGCCTTTGGACAGGCAAGTTTTCTCCTTTTTCTTCCAGTGCCATACTCAGTCCTTTATTTTAATTCTAGGTCCTCAGGGTGGAGATTCTTCCAGTCTCTGGCTGTTAAGACTTGTACCATGCTGGTGCTCCTCTGCAGCTTCTGTTTCCCAGGAAGTGTTAGAGACACTGCACTCTGTAGCATTTTCTGCATTTCACAGAGCTGAGCATAAAGCTGTCCATGAAATGGAGATGTATCTGATGGAGGGGCAAAGACAGGCAAGGATAAACCACAGAGAATCTACAATTCTCCTTCTGCATCAGGAGAAGGCAGGAATAAATCTTTCTGTCAGAGAGCTATGTGAACAGGCACCACTACTCCCAGTCCCCTTGGCCATGGGGCAACTCCTCTGTGGGATCACTTTGCAATTACACCCGCATTTTTTACTAAAATTTGTCCCTCTAATGCAAATGCATCCCAAAACTCTACATGGACTCTGCAGTTGCCCAAATCTCACCCACGGTAGAAATGTCCCTTGTGTTGGAAGCACCAACAGCTCAGAGCTCACAGCAGCACCAGGGCAGGGCACTCCATGCTCACCTGAAGCTGCAGGTGGCATTTACAGTAGGCAGCATTGCAAAATCCAGAGCAGCATTTCGTTTGGGTATTTTCCAAATCTGAAGCCTGGCCTGGAGTTTTCAGCCAGCCTCTTACTCCTGGAAGAAAGCAGCACACCATTGTCTGTCACAGTATTGCTCAGTATTTGCAGAGCTCCACCATGCCCTGAGCCACCAGGCACACTCTCCACAGCACTACATTCCCTGGCAGTTTGCTCTCCTGGAACAAACTGGCTCATCTGAATGTGTCCTTATGATCACTTTGCAGATCCATGTTGCCTGTACACAGCACCCCAGACAGCCCTCATCCCTAAAGCATTGCAATTCCTCACAAACAGAAAGCTCTGGCAGCAAATGCCTCTCCTCACCTCACCTTCAGAGGGGTGGAGCTGCCTTTTATTGCTTCCATTTCTCAGTCTCTGATAGAAGCAGTTTCTCTGATAATCTGTGCTCATCTCTGGAGGAGGGAGTTTTACATGCACATAGAAAGGGTTGTGAAACTTCCCTCTCTGCAAACAGAACTCATTTCTCTGGGCAGGGAGCTCAGGTGTGGCACTAAACCTGCATGGACTTGTCGAACACAGGACACAGCAGGGTGCCAATGTTTTAAAAATGACATTAAAATCTGAGGTTGGTGACAGAGTCTGAAAGGATGACAGCGAGTGAAAAGTTGACTGTTCTCAGATTACTGAATTACTGAACAGATGGACTGGTTCCATACAAACCTTCTACAGCCCTTCCAAAACAAGGAGTACCAGACATATGCACAGACAATTTTACACACAAAAGTGTGCTCAGCTACCCTGATGCTCACAATTTTGGCAACCTGGAGACAAATCTGTTGTTCTAGCAGAGAGAAAAGTGCCTTTTTTTGTTGTTGTTCTCTTACTTTCATGGCAACCTGGTTGTCTGCAGCAGGGATGATCAGGTGGAAGAAAGCTGTTCTGTTTTTGCATGACAGTGAGCGCAGTATGTTACAGACGGGAAAGACATTGCCCAGCACCTCCCATCATCTACCTCTCCAACTCAGGGAGAGGCTTGGAGTAGTCACACCCAGAGCCCTTCACTCCAAAGTACCCTGGAGCCTGTTTGCAGCACTGTTCACTAGGTCTAAAAACAGTTCTGCAGCAGCACAAGGTGCATGAAATAGAGCAAGTCCTGCAGTGGGAGACAGGACTACCTGGAAGAGGCAGACCATCAACCCTGAAACTGAAGATTACTTCCTGGGGAAGAAGATTTAGGAATGGCCTGGCTTTGAGTCTGTACTTTTCCATTCTCACCATTTCAGTGGCAATCTCACAGCTGTGCCTTCTTCCAGCAAGCACTGGCTGCTCTTTCCCACTCAAAGATCTCTATCAGTCATAAGCATTTAGCCAAGTGGGTGAATTTTTAAAAGTGTGGGGAACTCATGTAAAATGTACTAGAGACAACTAAACCTCCCAATTGCTCTGTGGTCCATGGACTCGTGCTGGAGAGCTGGGTGAGCAATCCTGGTCTGCCCAGGACCTTCTCTGGAATGGGAACTCAGGCCATTTGTCCCAGAGCCCGGAGAACAAGAGCAGGACATCTGCTGCTGTCAGCCTCAGGCAGCCAGGATGAGGAAGATGCTGTAGCAAGGAGACAAGAGGGAACAAGGAGAAGGAGAACATGCTGGATATACAAGACTCTCACTGCTGCTCAGACCAGCAACCAAAAGATGGGAGCAAAGTAAAATTGGAGGCCCCAGTGGAAATGGAAGAAATAAACACTGAGCGTTCCTTAACTACAAACCAGATTGTTTGGATAAAGGAGGCCTTCAGACTCCATGGGAAACTCCATTGCTGGCACTGCCTATATTTTGAGGATGGGACCTCATACAAACTTGTAAGACGTTTGTGATACAATTATTGTGGATGTGGGGTGATTACAGGTGTGAAAGCTGTCTAAGGTATCTGAATTTTGACAGTGAATTTGAAACTACTCCAAGCTCAGATCCAGAGGATTTATTTGGGCTCATTTCCAGTTAAAACACACAGCTGAGCTCACATGATTCCATGGAATAAGGCAGTTTCTAATCAAATAACTGCAGTATTAGCCACAGATAGCTTCATGTTTCTGTCAAAAGCCTTATTATTTTTCCTTATTATTTTTCCTGCCTCAAAGGAAACAACCAGAGCTGCTGTGGCTGCCTCCAAGGCTGGTGAACAAGATCCATTAAACCTTTGTTTAGAACAGCTACACTGGCTCAAACATTTTGTTTCAGGAAGAATCTTACTCAAGTAAGAGGTTTATATCTCAGAAAAACATCTTTCAGTACTCTACATTAATTAAAGATAAGGTGATATCATTACAGAGATAGACATTATTATCTCCCCTCTAATGTTATCAAGGCTGTTTTTATGTCTGCAGATGAACACTTCCAGACAAAGATATTTTTGAAAACCTCCCATTGTGTTTGAAAGCATCTACTAAATGGAATTACAAAGTTTCACTGGGTAGCATACTTTTTGTGTGATCCACAGCTCACTGAAGTCAAGAAGAATGCATGCAAAATTCTGGTTAACTGTCTCTACTCTGAAAATTTGGGTTTTTCAGCAAGTGCATTTATCATATTTAATGTATACTCAGTTTCTCTTATTTTGTTGGCTCTTAAATTAATGTTCAAGGGAGACATTTTCAAGAATCTACCTGGGTTAAATTTGACAAGAAGCACTCACTGGAGCAAGGGAGCAAGAAAAGGCTGGGAAGGTTTTAGTTACAGCCAAAATTTCCAACTCTTCAATGCTGAAAGCGCTGAGAACATCGGATGCATTCTTTTCTTCAGCACCAAAAAATGTCATTGCTTTTAGATTAGAACCAGTAACTACAGCTGGAACCAGTATCTAACAGTGCTTGAAATGAGAAGTTTACACATGATAGCAATGATTTACTTAATTTTATGGGGAACACAAGGAAAGGAGCGTTTAAAGTGGGTGAGAAGGGACTCTTGATGTTGGCTTTGCTGAACTCCTGGGAAAATATTTGAAACCTAACAGAAAACCACTCCCAACACCTGACTCCTGCCCATGTGTGCCCTGCAGCATCTGCTGAGAGGACATGGGGAAGCTGCCACGAAGAAACCTCAGAACAGAGCCCCCCAAAATGGGGAGCTGACCCCTGTCAAGAGATGGGACTGTTGAACAGAAGCCAGTAGTGAAAACCAGATGGTGTTTGTGTCAAACTTTGTGTGTTTAAAAATAAATTCAGCTTTGCTTTAGTATTTTCCAGTGCTGTTCTAACAAAGAGGAACTCTTAAGTCCCTGTCTCACAGCATGGAGGAATCCCCACATGTGTCTGCATTCAGGTAAAGAAGATTCTGAGCTGTGGCTGGAGTTGTTCCCTAAGCATAGAACCAGAGTAGTAACAAGTGATTAAGCCCCTTTCTCTCTCAAATCTCAAACCCTGCACTTTTCCTCGCAGTTCAGACAGATTGTAAGGTGGTGCCTAATGGACCTCTGGGGTTTTATTCCTCCTTCCCTGTTAAGGCAAGCAGCTCCCATCAACTCTCTGCTTCTGGGGCTTAAGGGAAATCCAAATTAAAAGGCACTGCCTGATTTCCAGATTTAACTCCTGAGCATCTTTTCATATGGAAAATTCCAATCATAAGCTTGAGTTAGTTCGTGCCAGTCCCAGTTCACAGTGAGGTTGGATAAAACCCCACAGCAAGTGTCATGGAGATAAGGTACCATGGTTGCCATGGCATTTCCCCAGACCAAAGTTATCCCTTGCTCTCAGAATGCCTTGAGTGAAGGTCCCTGTACAGGGTAATGACAACCAGGCTTCACTGAGGTCTCTGGAAACCCTTGGAGTGGCACAGAGATGTCCCTGCCAGGAGCTGTGCTGCCCTCAGGTGAAAACTAATCAGTGAGCTATTCCAGTATACAAAACTGCTTCTTGCTCCGTTTTCAGAAATATATGGCTGCTATCAGGTATCAGTTCCCGAACTGATTTCCAAACTGATTCTGGTTAAGATTTGCTACAGTTTCCCAACTAGCACAAGTTAGATAAAATACTAATGAACTTCAAATTATGCACATGATGGGAAAGGTCAGACCACGGCAAAAGTGCTGCTAGACCCAGCCAGAGTTCTGCTGCATGCCTGGTGGAGAAAGAATTCAAGGCTAGCATTTAAAATGCAAGGTCAAAAGCAGCTAAAATTTTGGAACTGGGCAGATTCCTGGTGTTTCCATGCTCTGGGATGCAGACAGGCATTGAGGGCTTTTTCCGACATCTGAACACCAAAGTGCCAAAATAGAACATTCCGGCACTCCTAAAATTCCCCAGGCACCCCTAGTCCTACCTGCACCCCAGAAATCTTGCTTTTATGAATTGCACCACCCTGTGAACAAAAGGAGCCCTGAGAAAGCTTAGCAACCTGATTATCTCCAAAGAATTCTTATGCTACAGAACAATAAAAAAAATTAACAGCAGTTTGTGTGTTCACCTGTGCTGTACGTGCATGTGGAGGATCCTTGCAACTTGGAATACCACCCTGAAACCTCCTTAGGGAGATAAAATTAAAAGAAAGTCTAGAAAGATACTGTAAAGTTGCTGAAAGAAACACAGATTATGTTTCAATGACCTTCTTGAGATGTATTCCTTACTCTGAGTCATTTGTACATGTTTGCATCCACAAAGAACCTGGAAAGGAAATTATTCTGTGCACAAAGGCAAAAAGCTGACACTGTTCACCTATAGAGCTGGTGACTTCTTGTTTGTGTTCTCAATCTCTTTCTAATATTTTTAAAAACTGAAGTGTCAGAGAGGTTAAAACTATTTTTTAAAGCAATAAGTTCTCCACAATCTCCTTGAAAATCAAAAGAAAATTGTTACAAGTGTTACATTTTTTATATTGAACTATGAAAAAAACTGTAGAAGTGCTTTTTGCTAAATTTGGGTCTGGCTTATGGGAAGATTTTTCTCTTGCCATATCAGCTGTATCAGTTTCAGGGCCACACTCAGGGTCAGCACAGGATTAATGACCAGGAGTGCCTCCTATCAGCATTCCCTGCTTACCTTTCCCTCTGAAAAGAGCTGCAGCCAAACACTGCATCTTTCATCAGGATAATTCAACTCATACTAACAGAGGAGAAGGAAGAGAGAAGGCTGAGGTCTCCAGCTCTTTCTGTGGCCAACCCCTCTGTGGCATCCTTGCCCAAAATCTTTTTAACTGTGTGCGATGAGGGGAGACCAATGCAGGCATTGGAACCTAAACTGGGGCAAAATAAATTCAGAATTACAGAAAATGAGTCCTGATCATCTCCTCCCTTCAGTCTCTGGGAGCTTTGGGAAGGAAGCTTCTCGTTCCCTACGATCAGGCCCTGCTCCCTGAGCTGCTTTCCTACCTCCAAGCCAAAATATTCCTGCTGTACCCAGATCAGTGTTATGGATGGATAATGAGATTATTTGCTCTCATAATTAAGGAATAACTATTGTGCGAATATTAATAAAAGCTTTAGTGATGTATAGTTATGTTATGGTAGTTTAGATGTCCTCTTTTCTCCCCATAGTCCCCTTCCCCCTGCTCTGTATTGTTACCATCAGACAGCCTGGGTTGTCTAGGACAGGTAGCAAGAAGGTGAGCACATGTGCCCCTTCCAAGGGGCAGTTGGGAATGGAAAACTTGTTGCTTAGAGGATGTGGCATGGCAACACCTGATCTCCAATCAAGTTGCAAGAAAGCAATCTCCACTGATAAATGGCAAAGGAGAGCTGACTGACACACTTTGGGAGGGACTAGAGTTGTCTCATGCAACCCCCAGAGTTATAAAAGACTGAGCATCCATCTTGAAGATGAACCGACCACGTGGTGTCCATGAGGGCAGTTCCCAGCGCTGCAAATTTTTCCTTATGTAGTCCTTTTGTTAAAGTTTAATAAACCTTTTACATTTTCAAAGTGACCAGTTGTTTTTCACATCAGGGATGTCTTACAGGAGGTGGTGGGAGCCTGCCCTAACCACACGAGTGCTCCCCTGAGCTCTCAGAGCTTTGGCCCATGCCCTTGCCACCCTTTGGGCAGCCCTTGCCACCTTGCCAGTGCCAGGAACAATTGCCAAATCTCAGCCCTGCAGGGCTCCACTGACACTCTCTAAAAGCTAGAGAGAAAGTTTCCTTGGGTGTTTTGAGAGGCTCATCTGCAGCAAACGCCTCAGACACAGCAATGCTGGTGTGGTGACAAGTGACTTCTGAAAATAGTACATTTATTCAATGAGCTTAAGCACAGCAGACCCAGTTGTTGATGCTCCTCATGAAAATATTGATTCTAAGCTCCCTAGCTTAGAATGTTTTGATCCACATTCTGGGCCTATTGATCTACCTTTGATACTTCAATCAAACTGCTGTTTATATCAACTGCAAATTCATCTGATCTCTCCAAAATAATTAGATTAATCACAGGAGGATCTACAAAATCCCTGCTTTGATTGATTATGTCTTCATGCTCTCCTGGGGAAAACAGGTAAATTTTAAAATGTGAAAAAGACAGTTGTTAGCCTTTTCATTCTGGCATCTTTGAAATATTTTTAGTCTCACTTTTCCTTTTATGATCTCAGGATTTTACAAGATTGCAGGCTCACAGCATGCTTAGTTATGATTTTTTCAGTGGCTGACATTTTGCAATGCATAATGATTTAGCCAATATGAGCAGAACTATCATTATACAATTTATTGTTCCCTGAAGTATTATTTGTTGTAGAGACTATTAAGCTTAGGACTTACATGTTACAGAATTTTTATTAGAATTGTTTTAAATTCCAAGGAAATGAATACCTCCCTTCACACCTCCTGCTCTAAGATTTCCATTTTGCAAAGTAAAGAAAAAGTATTCACACACAAAAGTGGTGGGGGTAGTAGTGACTGAAATCATCAGCACTTTTCTTTGCATAAAAAACAAATGGAGACCCCAGGATTTTATTTTTAAGAGCAAAATTTTTCTTTGATTTGCACCACAGAAACGCCAGTGATGCCAATGGGATTTGTGTGTGAGTCCTGAGCCCAGCTGAAAAAAAAAGAATGGTGGCTGAAATGCCTCTGTTCAATAATGCATATTTTATTTGATGAATGAATTGCTAAAGGATAAAAAAAAAAAGGCACTAGAATTTTTTTCCATTCTGGAAACAATGACTTACGTACAATAATCCTATTGTTCAGTCATCACTACAGCCTCTAGTGGAACCATGCCCAGAAGGATGAAACATTTTGTGCTAAACCTTTTCCAGGGGCCTTCTACATTAATCAATAGTTTTGATTACTCAATCCTATGATTATTCCATTTTTTGGAACAAACCATTAGGGTTATTAATTACACCGAGGCAGCTGTTTATCTTCCAGGAGAACAAAGAGAGCTCATCCTGCCACTGCCAGGGAGCTGTTTAATGCACTGCTGAACCTGGCTCAGCCTCTTCCTCCTTCCCTGCCTCCGGTGGTGTCAGAGGATGAAAGGTCAGACCTGGGCTTGGGCAGCCACAGAGCTTCCCTGGAGATCCAAGTGCTCTGCTGAAGGTCACTTCTGGGAACCTGTTCCTCAATTTGAGAAGGAGCTGGAGTCAGGGGAGGGAAAACAAGGCTTGTGTGATGTTGAAAGGGAGCTGGGCCAAGGGCACATTAAAAATCAGGGAATGGATGCCAATGGATGTAACTGGAGAGGGGGAAAAAACTGCATGGAGAAGAAACATTGTTAATTTGCGGGGGGGGATTGTTTGGCTTTCCATGCATGCATAATGAGGGGTAATTATCTCTGCCTTCACAGTGAATTTCTGCATCCCAATCAGCAAACAAGAAAATGCTGGAACTGCTCTTCAGCGAGAGGAGAGCGACACCCCAGAGCTGAGTGGGACTGGGATGGACTGAGAGAAATCATTGTATGTATAAGACGATACTGGAGAGCTGAAAGAGGAAGCACAAGTGCTCTAAGGACATACTTAATGATTCTTCAGGATGGCAAGAGAAGAAAGGACAAGGTGGTTTTCAGGTATTTCCTTTCCACATGGAAGCAGCCCTATATTTATGGAGACAGTCACTCCCCTGAAAGGACTACCTTCTCTTACCTTGCTAATTATGAAAGGTTCTGGTGATTTTTTTTTTTTTTTTTAAGATAAGAAAACAGAGTGTTTCCTTTGCTCAGAGCAGGAATCATTGTCTGGTTGTGTAACTCAAAAGCTTCCAGTGTGGAGAGTGTGGGAGCCCCCAGCTCCCAGCGCTGCTGTGCTGTGCTCAGGGGACACCACAGCCCCTGCAGGGACATCTCCTGCCTGGAAATGGCACAGGCAGCTCAGCACAGAGCCTTCAGTGCCTGCTCAGGGTGTTCAAGGAGTATGGATTGGGCACATGTGGGATCCAGCATTTCTGGGGAGGAGGAGGAGGAGGAGGAGGAGGAGGAATAATCCCACACATCTGTCTGACACAGGGCTGCCACACCTCAGCCCGTTGAGGCACTCTGTGTCACCTGAATGTCACACAGAGCAACGGCCTGCTTCTATTACTATGGCAAGCATAAATATTCCACCTCCATCCCTTTGAAAATATTTCCTTTTTTCTCTTTTCCAGGGATTAATTTCTTTTTCTCTGTGCCATTCACTGGATCGTGTCCTGCCTTTCTTCTCCAAGTGATTTGGCAGCAATGCTTCAACCACTGGTTTCAAAAAGCCAGGCTATTTCTTTATTCTGAGTCTCTACAGTACACAGCATGACAGAGACCCTTTACATCCTTCTAAATATTAATAAAAAAAGAACAGTATGGAACTTCACTTGGGTTTGGGAAAAGCTGCATTGTACAAGATGCTAAAACCAAAGTCGTTTGTTCATTTCTGTCTGAAAGAGTTTGAGGTTTTTATGGCTCAAGAAGTGAGGATAAATTTACAGTCTCATTTTCCAAAATGAACACAGAAAAATGAAAATCAATTAAGAGAATTTTTGTAGCTTTCTTGGACTCACATCTCTAAGGTTTTATACCAGCTTTTCCCTGCAATGTTTAAATTCAAATATTCACATTGTATGTAAGTCAGAAGAAATCTCAAGGATATATACTGATTTTTATAGACAACTGGGGGTAAACCACTTTTTCTCTTGCTATACCAAAATGAATCCTAAATATTTTATGGGATAAAAAATCCCCACAGAGTTGAAAGTAACAATAATAAGAAAGGCCCTGCTTCAGCTCCACTGGGCTCCTTCAGGAGCTGGGGAGAGATGACTTTTCATTTATCTACAATTTTCAAACTATGGGAAGAGTGTTAAAAGTAAAAAGCAAAACTCCAGTGCTCCCAGCCTTGCCTTCAACCTGGCAATGGCTGCAGGGTCCTGAGCACCCACAGAATTTTACAGGCCCATTGGAGGAATTACTTCTCCCTGAATAATTAATGAAGCAGCTCTGCACAACCCTCTCATTTCACATATGGCAAAGAGAATTGAAACCACCAGCATATTCTAAAGATTCGTTTGCAAAATGTCATCTTCTGAGATGCAAATACCAGGCCAGAAATAATATCCCTTCTTCCATTAATGCTCTAGTCCTTAGACATCAGGAAAAGAATTAAATCAATAAGCAGCTTCAATTTCTACTCCTTCTCTCAAGTTTCTTTTAAATCAATATGCAGCTAAAATCTCATAGTTAAATAAACCATGCTTACATATTGCTTCAGTTACTGTCATATAACCTCTTTCAACTTGGTATCCATTATCTTATCTCCAATGGATAAATACTCACCCTTGGGAAAGGACCTGTGAATAATAAGCAAGAAAATTGAGTTGTTCTCTTAAGACAGCTGTCACCTGGCACAAGAAGTGGTGATCAAATGATCCAAAATAGCACTTAAGCTGATCAAATTAAGGCAGAAGCATTTTTCCATTTCTCTTTTCTCTTTTTTGGGTTGGGTTTTTTTTTTTTTGGTCCACATATGTCATGTAACAGGATCCTCCTACCTGCTGTTCCTGAAAGAATTAGTTCCTAAAATGCAAGTTTTAACAAATGTCCTTCTCCAGCAATGCCTGACTCTACCTCAACAGAGACAAAATCTGAGGTGCCAGACAAAAGGAATCCAGGCAAAGTAAATAGTGTGTTAAAGCCAGTGCAATCTGGATAAACCGTAGATTCATATTTGGTTTTGGCAAGAAAACCAGAGGGAGAGGCCTCCCCGTTTTGCAGGGATCTGGAAAAAGTGAAAAGCCTATGGAAGGCTAATAAAACTTTTCTGGCACACCATGTGGAAGTCTCAGCAGTTTCTGCTTTCAGAAAGAATGCATTCTGCTTTTAACTCCACACAATGCCTCATTGCTGCTTTCATGTGCTCCAGACCAAGGAGACTTTCTACAAACAGGCCAAAAATCAATAGATGTTATTCTGCCTCAGCCAGGTGTGTGCTCTTTGGAAACAAACTGAGACATCTCAACATTACACAATGCCTCGGCTGGCTCTGCCTCCAGGAAGAGAAACTGCAACACAGGCAGGACCTGCCAGCTTTGCAAAAGCTGTGGAGCACTGGAAATGAGTGGAGGAGGAAAAAAACAAAGGGAAAAAAGCCCTTCTGATTCTCCTCTCAGGGGACACAACCTGCTATTTGACAGCTTTCACCTATGACATCAGCCAGTCTGAGCTTCAATCCAGCTGGGTACTTAACTCATCCTTTACTCTAAGCCTGTGAACAGTCTGAATTCCTCCCAGTTTTGAATAGAAATTTGTAGCTATTTAGTTATAAATGCCTGGCCAGATCAAGCCCCAGTCACTCAGATGATAAGGTTTATTTCCAGACAGTATAAGGAACAGGAGCAAAGGTTATGCAGTTTCTTATTCCTCGGCTGGAAAAAGGATCTCAAAGAGAGATGAATGCAGGAAATACTCCTTAAACACAAAGCCCACAAATGGCACTGCCTCCTAACAAACCTTGACACTGTAGTAACAGCTCTGCACAGTGGCTTGTGACTGGAGAGCAGCCAGAGAATGCTTAAGGAACTTACTCCCCTCTTATGAGAATTAAATCAAGGAGAAGTCTGGATGAGAATAACCCATGTGCCAGAGCCCCCCAGCACAGCCATCTGATCCAGGACAAATGGCACCATCCTCCACAAACCCAGCTGCTCCTGCGCTCTGGTTTAAATCTGAAAACAGGTTTTTCACCAGTCCCATTCACACAACGAGTTCAGAAGGCTTATTTTTCATTCCAGCGGAGAATTAACACAAATGTCAGAAGTTGCCAGGGAACAGACTGTCACCCTCCAACTGCTTCCCTCCCTTCAAATACTTGGAGGATATTGTACTTCACATATCGCCCTTTAATCCTGTGTTCTGCTGCAGCTTTTTAATATGTACTTGCTGTATCTGTACAAAATCTCAGAATGCAGACTAGCCTAGCAGACAGTGCTTTGGCTTGGGATTTAGGAGAGCTGCGAGCTGTTAAAAGCTGTTACAAAGGCTGCTGTAAGTGACTTCCTCACTCTGCTTCAAGCTCTACATTTTGGCAGTGTAAAATCGACACGCTTTGAAATCGGTGGATGGAAAATCTCTCAGACTTTAAAACACAGGAGAAAGCTTAAACACACCCAAAACGCATTCTTGGTGGAAAGAAGAGATGAAAGCAGCCTATACAGAACCCCCAAGAAGTCAGTTTGCAGCAACTGCCATGCACGGGTCATTTCTGAAGGCACCAACCATGACCACGTTTAGGGCAAACCACCCTGCCTATTTCTAGGGCACACCAACCCAGGCCATTTCTTAGTGACCCCTGCCCTTCCCATTTCTTAGGGCACAAACCCTACCCATTCCTTAGGGTCCCCAGCCCTGCAGTGCCCAGCCTTCCCCCGTGCTTGCTTTAGGCCACCCATGGGCAGGAGTGTCTCACATGGGTTCAGCATGGGCTGGAACACTCACCTGAAAGCTCTGGGTTTGCATTTCCCCGTGCTGCCCTCAGTGCCCAGCCAAGGGGAGCCCAGTGATCCACCTGAGTTCTGTTTGCAGTGCAAACCCTAGCAGAGAAGGTGGTTCAGTTTTACCAACACTGTACTTCACCTGAGACCCCCTAAAGGCAAAATAGCCACAGCTGACACTTAAGGACACTTCCATCCTGACCCAGGGAAAATGCCAAAGCAAACTGCAATTCCTCACCAGCATTGTATGAAGTGGCCTCGAGCCCTGCAGGGATGAGTGACCAGCAGAGGGGTTTATGTCACTGCCCTTGCCTCTGCCAACTGCTTCTGATACATGGCTCCAGCAGCAGCCCATGAAATGCCCACCTGTGCTAGGCAGGCTTAGAGTGTGTAAAAACTGCCTTCACAAAACACTGTTTTCAATTTATTATTTACCAAAACTCACATTTCATTGGTGCTTCCAAGGTAAAACATCCTTCCCAGCTTAAAGCCTGATATTCAGCATGTAGACACAGGCAAGTCTAATCCTGCTAAATTTGATTCTTTCCATTTCTTTCTCCCTGTTTTTTTTCCCTTAAATCCCCAGCTGAAGATGGCAACTTTTCCCTACAATAACAGCCAGCAATGATAGGCTGCATCCTGATGGCCTGTGCTGCCAGAACCAGACACTGCTGTTGGAAATACGAAAATCACTAGAAAACAACCTTTGAAATGGCACAATATATCTGACATGAGCTTGCAGCCTCTGGATTGTTCATTTACATTCAAAGAGAGCTTGGAGTGAAAGGAAGTTCTGCCATTTGGCAGAAGTTAAAGCAATCCCCAGAGTAGTGGGCAGGTGCTGACTTCCCAAAGAGACTGTCCCAAGGAGTGATAACTCTGGGCTTTCTCAGCTGAGGTGCAAAGGCTGAGCAGGCCAGACCAGGCTGCTCATTCCACCTCTGTGACTGCCCAGAGGAGAAAACACAGAGCCCATGAGCAGAGCTGGGACACAGAGCCCTTCAGGCTCCTCAGTGTTCTCCACTGGAAATCAGACAAGAGCACGAAAACTCTTTTTTGAGGAGATCCAGGCTGCTAGTGTCAGTTCCAGTGACAATCACATCAGGCTGCCTGCAGAAATGTGGGGAGTTCATCCCCTCCCAGACAAATTCTGTATTTACTCTCCAAAGCAATCATACTGAAAGAAAAGCATGTTGAATGAGCTATACAGCAAGTTACTCCAAAATATCATCTATATTTTCAAGAACCAAGGAAGAGAAAATAGACAAGCTTAGATTTTGAAAGCACTAGAAAAGTGCAATGCTATGAAACCCAGGCTCTTGTTCTTCTAGAAAACAAAGTCTGATGAGGCTGCCCTCATGAATTACTTTTCATCTGATTCTCACCACAGTCCTGGCTGAAAAGAAGCACAAGTTCACTCACCTCTCTCTCATATCCAGATATTGCATTGGAAAAACTGCACAGATCAGAAGCTTCCCCCAGGACCACAGTGGACTTTTCTATAAAAGCAACAGGATGAAGGAGCTTAGGGAGTCAGACATCCAGTTCCTCTCACAAAAAAATGGCTGGTTTTCTCCTGCTGAAATAAGAGCCTGGTTTACCCACTTTGGTAACGTTCTGGTTTATCATTTTAGGCCTGTTGAAAGTTCATTAATAAGGCAGGAAATTTACCCCCTTTAGATTTCTTAGGATCTGGGCACCCAATTCCTCTGGGTTCTTTCCCTGCAGGGGAAGCTGATCTGGAGCAGCTTGTTGCCTTATCACCAGGCAGATCTGTGTGCACCACACGCTTTACATGTTCCATAACTTAGATGCATAAAATCCTCTTTTTCCTCAAATTTACAGCATAATATGCACGTTTCATAACTGTGCTGCATGCAGACTGTCATGGGACAACACAAACTGCACAGGCTGCACAGCTCACCTGCCAACACAACTCGCTGGAAAAATTCCTATTTCTGTCTGGAGGGATGGCTGATTTTATAAAACAAACCAACAGCCTAAAATCTTGCTCCATAAGGGTTTCCACACTAAAACCTGGAATGTACTAACATATGTTTTGTATGTAAAGTGTGACAGCTGTAGTCAGCAGAAACTGAACTCAGAAGTAAATACTTTGGGGAACTTTTCCTGATGTGGTTGGGAAAGGATGCTGTCTGCAGAAGAAGCACATTTATTCAGAGGTTAAGAGCACAGCTCAGTGTTCAGCCTCCTAATGCAGAGAGAACTTTGTTGGCCACAGAAGAGTTTTTGTCTGTACATCTGCTTACAATGTCATTGCTGGGGACTTTATTATACTCATGACAGGTTTTACAGGATTATAATACTGTTTTCTTTCTATTTCAATGATTCTGGTAGGTGCTAGGTCTGTTCAGAGGGTGATGGTTGCCTTGGAAGAATTCAGAAAGCTCTGTGCTTTCAAATACAGCAAACCACTCCATAAATGTCCCTGTGAAAGATGAGGCAATTCTGGAGACTTTTACAAGCAGTGCAAACAATGTACTTAATAGTAACCAAAATGGACTTGAACAATTTGATGACTTTCCAGTCTTAAATTCCGAGAACATTTATAGATGCATTGTAAGGGGAAGTAATTTAGTCTTTCCAAAAGCCCGGCCTGGTTAGTTAGGACCACAATGACAAACTGGTCAGTGAAGCTCAGGAAATTCCAGGGCACCTGTAAGCTGCCTCCAAGCACACATTCTGTGGCATTTGCCATCTCTGAGGCAAGCAAAGGATGTCAGCTTTGAGGAAGAGCAAATCCAGAAGCTCAGAACACCCAACGGGTGGGGCACAATTTGTGCAGCTGCCTGTAAAACCCAGAACCGCTGCTGAGCTTTCCCAAATATTTCACTGCTTTTCTGCACGTCCTGAAGAGCCCCATGGCTGCTGCCAGGAGAACCCTCAGGGAAGCGTGATCATCTGACAAATAGATTACACCTTCTAGCAGTTCCCAGCAGTAGGGAAGTGTTTGCAGAAGGAAAAGTTCTCCCTGGGGCTCTTCAGGCCTGACAGTTTCAATGATGCACTTTTAAAAGTTTCCCATTAAATGTTTCAATAAAAAAGTGCCGTAAATGCCTTAATGGCAGGAAATAACATATTTAAAATAAAGAAATGAGCAAAAATCCCTGAGACCTGCTTTACAATGGATCCAAACCCAGCAAATCCCTCAGCTGAATGCCCAGACCTGCCACCAACGTGTCCTGCAGTGTGACACTGCCAAAGCCACCCCCATTTTTCTCTGCCCAGGAGACAAACAGCTCTGCCATACCTTCTGAAACAGGTAGAACGTGAACTCTAAATGCTGCAGCCTCTGTGGCTCAAAAGCTGCATTTTAAACAAAAAATATATCAAGGAAGTTCCTCGAGTAGATAAAAGTTGCCTTGGTACAAAGGGAGATGCTCACCCAATTAAAAGCACAAAGCTTTCTTCAGATATGTCCTTATGAAGAGAACTGTAAATCCATTTTATTTCTCCATGTGTTCAGGCTGGATTTCCTTTTGATCAGGCCCTTGCTCCTCCCCACACATCGGGATGGCTTAGCAGGAAGCACAGCCAGTGCAGACTTGGACACTCTTCCTGCTCAGCCAAAGGTGTGGAAAGCCACACGATTAATGAAAGGAAGAATATGACCTTGATTCTTTCTTTTTCCCATACTATGTGTAAATACTAAAACTAAATCCATAACTTGAAGCATTCTTTGAGGACAAAAGGAAGGCAAAAAAAAAGCGAAAAACCAACCCAGGTTTGAACAGTATGAAAATGAGTTCTGGCTCCTTCTAACGAGAAATGGGGCCGCAGTGACCAGGTGGTGCTTTGGGATTTTGCATTACTGCACCATTTTATAATTTGCTATTTAAAAAATAATAATTTTATAGATTTTAAGTACTAGATCCTCTTGATATTTTTCCTTTTTGTCCTCCTGAAATGTCTGTCTTTGCATTTTCCCATTTTTACCTCTTCCACAGCAGGTTTTTCTCCTCCTTTCCTTTCCTACATTTGGAATTTATGGGCCCTTTACCACTGAAAGGAAGAAGCCTCTTGCTGCTCTCACAGGCACTGCTTGTTCCCTGAATATTTAAATAGCCCTGCTCCTTTCATGAGCTGTGAGACACCTACATCAAGGACCAAAGGATCTAAGCAATGACCCTGATATTTAGATCTAAGGAGTTGTTGATAGCCAAGTTCACCCTCAGCACAGCTTCCCTGAACTTGAAAGACTCACACGTGGGATAGATTTGGTCCTCTGTGTTGAAGTTGTAGGGCTGATCTAGCGATACATAATAAGCAAAGACATTTGAGGCAGTTCAGCATCTTTCAGGGTAAGGATTTTTAGATCTGTACCTTTGTTCCCAAAAGAGTTAAATGAATAATGAAATCTCCCTGCAGTGAGAACAGCTGAACTTAATTCAGAGGAAATTTCTCAAAGAACTGCCTTTGTGCCTTGCAAATGTGCCTGTCAAAAAGGGTTGCTCCTTCCCAGGTATTTGTTTTAGAAATTCCCTGCCTATAGGATTACACAGAACAACTCAGGAGAGATTTATGCTTAAAGCAGGTTTGCATTTTGTAGGTTTTAAAATTATGCTTTTTTATTAGCGTAAATGTGAAGCACTTAAAATTGACTACTTAACAAAATTAATTTCAAGGTAATAACTCTTCAGATAAACAAAATACAAACTTCTGAAGATCAGTACAATTTCTTTGAGCAGTTAATTCTTTCTTCTCTACAATAACAACCCTCAGTTTAGAGTGCATTTGTAAAATTATCCCTATATCAGACTTAAGAGTTCCATTCCTAAACTTCAAGTGTTTCGAACAAATTACAGAACAACCTGAATATCTGATTACACAGCACATACCTCAGGAGAAAAGACCATCCTTTGCAGTCCAGAAGGAACAAAATTAAACCCTGGTGTCATACAATCACAAAATTGACCTAATGGCAGAATTCTAACATCTTATCTTAGGCAGAAATAGCATTCTTGTATTCAATATTCAACAGAGTACAGCTAAGCCTGTGACAAATGCAAGAATTACTGAAACTACCCTCAACATTTGTAAGATACTTTGATTTTCAGTTCTCTAGGAGTTACAGTGCACATGTAGACATTGTTTTAAAAGCCCACCAGCAAAAGGACATTTACAAAAGTGTAACATTTTGACTGGATTTTTCAGACCCTAAAAGGGTTACCTAAATATGGGACAGTTAATCTTGATGGTTTTGGTAGGTTGACTCAACTTCCAAGCACGAAAGAAGTGTGGAACTACCAAAGCTGAATTCTCCCAGAGAACCCCTTCCTCTGTCAGTCCCCAGGTTCATTAAACTTTCAGAGCTGATTTCCAACCTCCTGTTTGCTTTTGTGTTTTTGTCAGCCAATCCACACAAGGAAAACAAATTGGATGGACTAGTTCCAAGCAGCCTGCCAATAAAAAATTTAAGCACTACTATCTAGAAGTAAAGTTTAAACAGAATTTTAAACTAAATCAAAATGTCAGAGTAAAGGACCATCAATGTAACGAGCTCTGCTGCACTGCTCTTTACCTGAGATCTTGCAAAAGAACTTCTTCCTCCTCGAGTCTGAGGAGCCATAACTCAGACTCTGATGCCTTTGTGCACTGCTCAGAGGCCTCTGGAAAACAAAAACCAGCCCAGCACTGCCCTGCTCCCCACATGTGCCTGTTCAGCAGAAAACCTGGCAGAGGAGATGGTTTCTTTAAGAACATCCCTGTTGAGGCAGGGGAAGCCTTAGATTTCGGTGTGTGTGAACTTGGCAGTGCCTGGGAAACGTGCTCTGTTCTGGCTGTCAGGAGTGTCTGTAGAACCTGGCAGCTGGGCCACGGGTCTGGGTTTGTCTGCAGGGAAAGCTTCCCATCACTCAGAATTCTGTTCTGCCAATTCTGCTGTGCTGGTCTGGTTTAAGTTCCAGGATAAACATAGCACACTAAAGGAATTTTAGGGTTTTTTCCCCCAAGATAATTAACTCCAGTCCGGATGAATAACTTTTATTCTGGAATACAGTTTCTAGAAGGAGAGGTATCCAAGGGAAACAACTTTGCTGCCTGGACAGGGCTTAAAGAGTTAAACAAAAAAAGTTCCAAAGGAACTTCCACATTTCTGCAAAGTGCCAACTTAATGAGAACCAGCAGCAAATAAAACAACTTGGAGAAAGCAGTCTGGGGGAAAAGGTTGTTTTAGGAACGGCTGTGAGAGCAAAAGACGGGGATGTGAGAGCTACAGAGCCTTTCTAAAAATCACTCCGTGGTGTTCCAGCTGAGTTGAAAAAAGAAAAGAAAAGCACTGGGCTTTACAGCACACTCGGCATTGTTTGTTTTGTCTGCCAAGTCTATTCCTCTTCCTTCAATGGAGTGCTTGTGCTTTGGCAGTGACTTTTTAGCCGTTTCTGTCTGTCTCCATCTGAGGCCCCAAACTCGCATTTCTGAAGTGTCACATAAGTGGAAATTTGTTCTGCTGTTCCCCAGCTTCAGCAAGAGTGAGACTCTTTGTGCCTCACTATTTATGCCTTTTCAGCAAGTGCTTAGAGAATGAAAACATCAACTCTCCCATCCAGGCACAGAGACTCAAGTTCAGTTCTGAAAACACAAACACAGGAGGCAAAGCAGGCGGCTCAGCAATGCCTGCCCCTGATGGGAGCCAGGCCTGGCCCTGCTGTGGCCCAGCTGTGGATCACCTGTGGATCACCTCTGTCCCAGCTGTGTCCTAGCTGTGGATCACCTGTGTCCCAGCTGGGTCCCTAAGCACTGCCTGTGGTCAGCACCACCCAGCCCCATGGTGCCAGCAGTGCCCACATCCCCCTGGAGTTCATTTCCAGCCTTCCCCAGCATGTTAAACTTGTCTTAGAGAAACAGGGGGAGAGCAGGACCCAAAGCCCCTGCAGGGGTTGTGCTCTAAATCTCCAACGAGCAGGTGAGAAGCACCACCTCAACCCTGCTGCCAAACACAAGCCCCACCCAAGCCAAGGACACCATTTTTCCCCACTGGATGGAAGCAGCAAGGACACTGGGAGAGAAATCCTCACAAAGGGAAGGGCTAGCCTGGCAAGGGGAAGATTATTTTAATATCTTTCTGATGTATATTTCTCTCAGTAATGGAAAAAAAAAAAAAAAAAACAACAAAAAAACCCACCAAAATCTCTGTGATTCCAAGCATCCAGTTTTCATGGCCCATATGGAAGAAGAAAACTGAATGCAAACCCTGCCAGTTTCCATGCTGGTTATTCCCACTGCTTACACAGAATGGATGACTCTCAATATGTCTTTTGTAAGGAATATCAGTAAGACTCACCAGACAACAGAATTCCAAAGGTTTGCCTTCCTCTCCTCTACATCCTAGTGGAGGGGAAGGAGGAAAAACTTAAAACCCCTTAAACTGTGATAACTGATACTTCTTTATGTGGCTTTTGATAATGCACATACAAATACTTGTTAAAATATGGTGTATGACACATCAGGATTCAGAACAGCTCTTTGCAAAATGACAGGAAATTTGCAATTAAATTCGATCATCTGATTCTTCAAAGTTCAGTTTGAACCCCATTTTTCCTTATAGAGAAGATTTAATCCAACACAAGGCACATACCACATGATAAAGGAAACTTTTAAGAAAGCCCTAGCAGATCTGCTTGGATCTCAGATCCTTTGGTCTTTAACAATCCTCTGAATGACAAATGAAGTTACGCTTGCATTACCCCCTCTGTCCAGGACCAGCTGAGACTGGAGAAGGAATCATTGCTGTTATTGTCTATTTTCATTATGGTTCTTAAGAAAGGCATCTAATGATTCAATTTTATCTGTCCTTCTGTTAAGTATGATTAGTTATACTGAAAAACCTGTTCTCTTCTCTGGCACTTTTAAGGTTTGTAAACCTGCATTACAAAGAGTTTGGTGGTTCCATGGGAATCCCCAGGTAAGCACTGTCCCTTTCAAGTGACCAGCCTGGCACAACCGCCTTTGGTCATATTTTAGCTTTAATATCACTGCTAAGACATGGACAACTTAGTTGCATTTTTGGCTCATATGGATTTAATAGACTGAAGTGCTTCATAAGCAATAGTGAGGTAAGGCTTTGAAAGTCCCTGATAGCCAACTACCAAGTGGTACCATGACCTGGCAGAGCTGACACTGAATCCTGCCTGAGTTTAGACCTTGCTCCAAAACAATCAGCAGATCTGCACATAGGTAATTCCTGTCTTACATTTTCTGAATTTCATTTATTAGAGATGCTACTGTGAGAGCACAAGTAACTCTGACAGGTGAAATTCAGCTCAGAGAGCAGGCTGTGGGGACAGTCTGATGGAAAATCTGCCACTCAGCTCATGGGACCCTGACCCTTCCCTCACCCCAAAACAGGCTGCCCCATCCAGGGCCATCCCTCCAGCCCTTCTTCCTCTCAGCAGTTCATGGGTCAGCAGCAGCAATTTGTCAGTAACCTGTTTCTCAATTATTTCACATTTTGAGCAAATCATGTTTATGAAATTATTATTTTTTCACATTTCACTCTTTGCTTTCTGCTGGTTTTAGGTATTGATTATATTTTCTGGCCCCAGTGGCCCAGCACAGGCTCTGGGCTGCACAGGGCAGCAGATCTGGCTGTGACCTTCCCAAGGACTTACACATCAGCCTCATGTCAAATAGGCTCATTTGAGTTTATGATCAAGGCTGAGGAAGGATATTACAAAAAACAAATGTTGCTTTTACACTAACTGGATGGGAACTTAACCCTAGAGTGCTCCAAAGCCTTCAGTTAACTTTCCTCTTAGTGTGTATTTATATTTTAAATATTCACTGGTATCTTGCTGCTTTGGAGAAACAGTCCTTATTTTAAAAGGCTTTCCCAACAACCACGTTAGATGTACACACCTTGAGACAGATTCCAGCCATAATTAAGCAATCTTCCTAAGATTGGTGGGACCTCAGACCTTGCCAGAGAGCAGTCAACACCACGATTCTGCCCATTACAAATTTACTTGAGATTTCTGTTTCCAGCTTTAATCTGTTTTGTGTGCCGAGTCCTGTAAAACACTGCTGCTATTAAAATGAACGCTCTGTTGGCAAGAAGGAAACTGCTGTTAGAGCTGCTCGTTTTTCCTTACAACCTAAAGCACCAGCTCCTTCCAGCCCCTCCTGCTGTAATGTCCCAGCAGGAGCAGTGACTGATGTCAGTGAGCCCATGCTCAATACCCAGGTGTAAATCAGCTGCAGGTGGGGCACACTGAGGTTTGGGCACACTTAACCTCCAGTGAGCCACAGGTTTGGTTCTCTTCACCTCACTGATGTAAATTACATTTTGAAGGCCCTGAAATTTTAGCTCACTTCCAATCAATAGAATTCTTCCCAGTATTTTCACTGTTCCTGCCCTGTAACAATAGTGTAACATTTCACCAGTCTTGAAGTAATAGTAATCTAGAAATTGTTTTCCCAAAACTTGATAATGACTTAAGGTACAAGCAGATTGGGTTTTTTTTTTTGTTTTGTTTTTTTTTTAAACTTGATAAAAAATAGCTCAAAGGCAGGTAGCTCTCAAATTAATTGTTGTGCTTCACTGAGGTTGTCACAAAACCCAGAAATCTTGTTTTCTTTCCTGTACTGCACACACAGTGGATTTCAAAGCAATCTGTATTTATTTTCTTGCTCTTTTTCTGTAAGAAAAACCAACAAATTATTATAATGCACATTTAATACCTTATTAAATTAGATGTCACCTGGTCTTTGAGAGAGAGGTAAAAATCAAGTTCTGGGTAGTCAGAGGCACAAACTCAATCAAGTATTAATGGCTGAATTACTTTCAACAATAAGATACTAAGGCCAAGCAAAATGTCCAGGGTCACTCCACTCCAGATGGCACTAATATATTTACAGGACTGATGCCTCCTGGCATTTTCAATTTCTTATGTTTTTGGAATGAATCAAAATGAGGAGCTGGCAACTGCAATTTGCCCACAAAATTAAATTTAAAGGATTATAACTCCAGTTTTAAGCAGTGATTTAACTGAATTTATGTGAAGGCACTACTCCCATCTCTTGATTTCCACTGAATGATGACCACAGCATATCACAAATTCAATCAGGACAAAACAGAGTGGTTGTCATAGAGAGGTTTTTTCATGTTCAAGCCACTGAATTAAGCCTCAGTTATCAGAGCCAGCAATCAGGAATTTAACAAAAGCAAATAACATCTTCTGATATGGGGCCTGAAGCAGTCTGCTTTCCTCCTCAGCAGGGGAATTTTCAATGACAGGGTTTTCACCTGGGCAGTGATGCTCCAGCAATGAACATGCCCACAGAATTCCAGGTGTCCGTGTTCCTGGAGGAATATGTAAATACAAACTTGCTGCTTGCTCCCAGGGTTTTGACTTGTGCACAGGCAAACCTATTATTTTCTCATGGCTGTGCCAGAATCTTAAGGATCCTCTGCCAATCCAACCAAAAATTGGCTTCAGAGCCAGTCAGGGATGCCAGTGCCCAGCTGAGCATCCTGCCCCAAATCCCAGCCACGGGAACAGCTGTCCTGGGAAGGGACAGGCACTGTGCTGGCCTGATCAGGGTACAGGGTTTGTGCTGCACACAGAGCTCTGAGGGGCTCCAGGGCGTTCTGTCCTGTCCAGGGATAGGAAAGCCTAGCAGCAGCTGGCAGGAAGGGGAAGAAATGCCCAGCTGATGACCCAACACAAAAAAGCAAAGACTTCTAGCTCTATAAAACTAAACAGTGCCCAGAACTGAGTGTTGGAAACCACATCCCTGAGCTTTGTTCCTCAAGCTGAGCACTGTAGCCTGATTTTTATATAGATATGTAACAGTTTGTGTTCACATATATATTTAATTATATGCTACTGTCACATTTCAGGTAGGAAAAATACTGGTTTTTACTTATTCCTAGGTTTCTTAGGCAGAAAATCCTGCAGTTTCCTTCTCTTTCAGCACTTTGGGTCTGAGGTTTGTGGTCTGGTTGTTTGCACAGGCAGGCAGTGACATACTGTTAGCACATCTTCAGAAATCAAAGATGCAAAGGAAGAACTTTGCTCTGTGCTGTTACATCCTGTTCCAACAGCGATCCAGAGTCTCCTGGTGATGTCAGCAGAGGAGTCCTGTGCTTTGGGAAACCTTCCAAAGCTGCTGAACTTCACTGGGAAACCGAGGCAGCTCATTCCTTCCAGGCAAATTTGCTTTGCCCACCAGCATCTCTCAGAGCAGCTACTGCAGCTGCTGGGTTGAAATGCCACCCAGCTGCTCCAAAAGATTTATCAGCAAACCAAGTAAAATGCAGTTTAAAACTGCCTCTACTTCCAGCTTACTCTATATGGGCTTTGTATTAAAACATAGATATTTAATTGTCTCCTTCCTACCCATCCTTCTTTCTAGTGCCCATAGAATACCCAGATGTTGCCATATTTGCCTTTTTTCCATGTCACTGTGGCTCTTCCCTCTCTACCTTATTCTTCTCACCTCCATCAGTTGCAATTTAATACTTTTATTACTGCAATAACCAAGCTGTGTCCGAAGTTGATTTTTCCCTTAAATTTTTATCTTGATGAAACCTTTAACTATTGCATTATGATATTGATGATCCCAATATTCCAACCCTCATAAATAAGTTAACAAGAATGTTCTATTTATACTTTTATGTATGTATACCAAAACACAGAGAGAGTTAAAAACAGAAATTACTTTTAAAGTTTTCTATCACATTAAATATACAGTGGCTCCTGGGCCTCTCCAGACCAACTAAAAAAATTTGAAACAGAAAGAAAAGGGAAAAAATATTTGAAAGGGAAAGAGAAGAAAAATAGAAACAAGTCTTTAAAACTACATGTGCTCAAGGTACTGGTGAAATCAGGATCCACAGAATACCTGGATATGGCTGGTAGCAAGAGAATGGAGCCATCAAGCTCTTTTCATTTGAATACCTTAGACAATAAGTGCTCACACTCTGAGGAAAAAAATGTCAGCAATTTTTCAGTTGGAATTTAGTTTTGGATAGAAAATGAAGAAGAGAATGATTCCTAAATTATTGAACTGAATGATAATTCCCATAGTGACAGAGACCAAGCCCCCAGCAGTGATGGCTCCCCTGCTCCCTTCCAGGCAGGACAGATCAGGAACCTGCCAAAAGCCCTCGGCACAGAACATTTTCCATAATAAATGGCTTCAGATGTCAGAAACTCTCTGAGCTCACCTGGGAAGGGACAGGCACTGCACAAGAACCAAAATCCACCATTTTCACATCAGAAACCATCTCAGGCAGGGCCTGGGAACCTCCTGGGACATGGGGCTGGGGGGACACGTGGGAGGTGGCATCGGTGTGGCCACGGAGTGACCCTGCCCTGGACACAGGGTGATCACTGCCTTGGACACAGGGTGACCCCTGCCCTGGCCTTAGCAAGCCCTTCCCCAGCTGTGTGGTCAGCAGGATCCTCTGCACAGTAAATATTTTGCTCTCTGATGTTTTTTCATTGCCTGTGGCGAGAGCAACAGGCTCATCAAAGCAAGCAACATCTCTCTCTCAGAGCAGAGTTATAAAACAAATAATTCAGAAATGGTTGTGCTCTCGGAGATTAAAACCATCCTGGATGACAAATTAACTCCTCAAAGTGATAAAGTGACATGTTTGCACGGTTTCTTTGTAGTGAAGATCAGGAGGCACAAACCTGACAAGGCTCAAGCATTGGCAACGCTTACATCAGCCTCTGATATGTCTTGGCCCATTTCTATAAATGGCTGTCACAGAAATCCTCTGTTCCACAATGCAGAAAGCCAAAATTCAACTATCTTCTACCCAAAGACTGCAGCACCCCTAATTCTCACCTTCAGCTTAAAAGAGAAATAAAAAATAATCAGAATAGCTGCAGATTATAATGCCTCAAATACAGTGCCCGATTAGGAATTCAGAGGAGATGTAATATTGAGCTCCAGTTTTCCCTGCATTAAAAATAAAAAGCTGCACTGCCCCAAGGTGAGTGGGTAGAGGGATTTTACTGAGATTTGAGGGCTCCATCTACATCCCACTGCTGCAGCTGGATTCACATAGGGATGCATGGAACAGATTTAATGATCTCCAGACACAAAAAACTAAGGAATAACTGGAAAAGAGGAGGCTGGGAATGCTTCTTCCTAAACAGGGCTGGGGCAGACATTCAAATAGAGAAATATTCTTGACCAGTTTGAAAAATGATGGCACATCTCTGTTCAGAGATGTATTTAATCCATGAACTTCCAGTGCCAGAGTGGAAATGTCCAGGTGAGCTTTGGGAGATCTTTCCAAAGCTTTTGCACCATGAGAAGTCTGTGGACCCTTTCCCACCCCAGTACGTGAGCAGTCACACCCAGAACAGCCGCATTTTACATTTCCAAGGGAAGTGTTTGTTTCCATCTGCACAAAATTAAGCAACATGGTACAGAGCCAGGGATGAAGGTCAGGGAAAACTCTAAATAATGTATATTAAAACAAACAATTAGTATGGAGGGACTGCAGAGCCTTGGACTAGAACAGAGAAAGTGGCAGCAAAGAAGTGTTCCTGTAAAATATTCCCTCAGTGCTGCATCCTCACATCAAGGCTCCTTTGTCTTGCAGATGCTTTTGTAGTGTCTTGTTCTTCCTGGTCAAATGTAAGAAAGCAACTGAGAGGAGACCTGGAAAACAGGAATTGCAAGGGCAATATGCAACTCTGCATCTCCTTTGCAGCACATTTCCCATCTTTCTCAGCACCTGGCAGTGATAAGTCTCCCCCACGAGAATCACCCATGATATTTCACCTTCACTGAGCATGTTATGGAGAATTCAAGGGTGGAAGCTTAATCATGAGCAACCGCATCTGCTAATTCTCCATCCTCCCCAGCTTTCCCAAGGAACTGACATCTATTGTACCCCAAATTGTACAGTTTGCATTTTGTCCAGTGCAGGTGAATTTCAATAAATATTGTATCTAAAAGTACAACCAGGGCTGCAGATTCCAGAGTAAGGGCTCTAAAAATCTCATCAGGGAATGCCTTGCATAGAGATATCGAACCTCACAGCCCCTCCACGCTGTGAGAGCAGAAAATAGCAGAAATTAATTGTATGTATTTCTGCCTGACAGGGTTTGCAGGCACTTTCCAGCAGTTCCCAACATCTCTGGATCTCATCCTGTGTTGTAAGAAAAAGCAAGAGCCATTCAGGTTTTCCCAGGCCTTGCCCTGTTTCTGGATTTCTGGCCAGGCAGCTGCAAACAGAGCCTGGCTACGCTGCCTTACCCCAGCCCCACAGAACAGATCCTGGCCCATGGAAACATGTCCAGCTTAGATAAACAATGGCTTAGCCTCAGTAGCATATACAGGAGGCATCAGCCTGAGACCATGGTGATGCCTTAAGGAGCTGGAACAGAGGCAAGACAGAGTTAGGAGGAATAAAGTAGGTATTTATTGAAGAGCCTTCAAAGGCCACACCCCGGCAGTACCACAGCCACAGACGTGGCTCTGCCCACATGGCTCCAAGATGGAAGCAAAAGAGGGCTTGGTCACAAAATCTCACATATTTATAAGTTTTTGTCCATTTGCATACAGAAGTTAACTGTCTTAGCTTCAACTTATTAAGTTTCAAATTATGTGTTAACTGTCTTAGCTTCAAATGATGAAGTTTCATCCTCCTTGCTTGCCTACGCTCCTCTTTTCACATTTTTTATGCTTTGGGCCCAAAGTCTGAAGAGATTGTCCTTGCATCTCCAGCTAGAACAGGATTGTTTTGTCTTCACCACCCTGTGAAAAGATCCTAGTAACACTAAATATAAAACTAAAAGCTGTACACCAAAACCAAACAGAAAAACTTAAAACCTGAGGTATCAGTGGGAAACAAATACTGAAAAAGTGACATCTAGTCAGGTCATGCTGAGAAGAGTGTGGTCATGGGAGTCAATATGTTGATGGTACTATCCTGTATTGGGTCAGGTTTCTGGTTCTTGTTCTCAGCTGGTTCAGAACCTGAAACAAATAAGGTTCTGTTCCAAGTTCATGTTCATGATTGGATCCCTGCCCTCAGAACACCCTGGTACCTTGTTATGTTCACCATGTCTTTGGATCTTGCCCCTGTAACTGTACTCTGCAGTTTCTACGTTTGTTATTTTTGTTATTAAAGTTTTTATTTTCCAGGCAGAACCATCGTTCCCATCCCTCATTTCACCAGCTCCCTCCAGCCAAGCTGAATAAAGAGGTCACAGCAAGCTCCAGACTGTGATCCTGGCCATGCTGCCCTACCCCAGCCCCACAAAACAGATCCTGGCCATGATGCCCTACCCCAGCCCCACAAAACAGACTGATCACTGCCTGTGGCACAGTTGTGATGAAATGAGCTGTGAATCAGGTTGTGATGTTGGGATAGGAATGCAGGAAGCCAATCACTGCCAGCCAACCCTGGAGAATCCCAAATTAATCACTGTATCGCTGTGCATTGGTGACAGCTACTATTCATAGGGGAAAAAAAGATTTTAAACTACTTCATGCATTTAAAATTCAGCCTATAATGCATTTTGTCTTGTTACCTTTAAGTGAGTGAACCAGAAAAAAATAAGTTAATATGATGTGATATTTCACAATACACTAGCAATACTGTAAAACAAAGTAAAGCTTGTTCCAAAGACTTCAACATTGTCGATTTTTTTTTTCTTTTAAAGAAGGATCTAAAAGAGCAAATTCACACATGGGTAATGAAACTTTCATCATTCAGGTATGCAAGAGACAAATGCTTTGCCATGAGACATAAATAGCCATATAAAATTTTTAAGCATTCAGGAGTTTTTTATTAGATGATAACATAATACTCATAGTTATTCCCACATGTACAGGTATATGTAATTGTATATATAAGCAAAAATGAAAGTATAGAAATATGTGATTTTTTTTGAGATGATGCTACCAAATTGATTTGAGAATTAATTCCCCAGAAGTCAGTTGGTATTGTGACTCATTGAGTTTCTTTGAATACAGGAACCTTTAAGTTTAAAAAATATGCTTTATATCCACCTGCACCACGTGACCCAACATGGAACAGAGGAGAAACTTTTTGTAAGAGGCCAGAGTGTGTTTCTGCCTCAGAGGATTTGCCCAGAGCTGAGACCCTGTATCCCACAAAAAAAACCTCCCTTCCCTGCAAACTACAAGGCTGGTTTCTTTACCAGTCATTAAACTCAGCTCTTTACTTTGAAATTAATAACTTTACATTCTACAGCTTTTGAGTGGCTCTGTATGTGAATAGCTGATATCCTTGGTGTCCATTCTTTAGCAAGTGACAACCAGTTATTAAAGCACTTACAAATGCTTCATCTCCCAGCTTTTTTTTTTTTTTTGAGGCCATAAAAAGCTATACAACAATTACAGCAGTTAGGATTCTTAATAACCAGGGTTTGCATGAATGCTTATTTTTCCTTAAGATAACAAGGAGGAAATCATAGACTATTATCTTAATCGTAAAAATACAATAGAACAATCTCTCTCTAGGGTTGGGGTCTGTAGGACTGGACTATTTTCTTTCTTGCACATGACTAGGACTCAGAATAATCTGTTTTATTCACAGCTATAAAAATTATTTAAGAGGTGTATCTTACCAGAATATCTGCCCTTCACCCTACCTGGAAACATTCCCTTGAAGCTGAAAGTTAAACTCCTTCCCAGTGTGTGTCCAAGGACACCCCCAGACTGCAGGGCTCTGTACAGCCTCTGACTCCAAATTTTTCAGTAGCACGGGAGAAAAGATGAGCCCTTCCCACATCACCTGGAGAACTGCTCTGGGTGCAGCTGGGAGAGAGAAATTGAGCAAAACAGCTTGAAAAAGATATTCAGGATATACAGCATTATCTAGGCTTTCCTACCTTCACTACTTCTGGTTCGGCTCATCCTTTGCCCCAGTTTATCCATGAACAATAAAAGTTTAAACAGGACAATTCGTGGCTGTGAAGGGATCATAGTTCCCTTCTTCCCTCACACAAATCTGACTCTGTGCCAGGCCTTGACTCTGGAAGGCAGAATGGATCCGTGTGCAGTTTTAGGCAGAGGAGCTGCAACGATTTCCAGAGCTCTCTTTGCACACTGGGATGGATAAACTGGAATAAATGATGCATTTTTAGTGGATTATTGAAACTCTTTTACTGTGTATTTTAACTGTTGGCTCCATGTACCAATGACCCGACAGCCAAGCTTTCCCAAAATGCTCCTGGGATGCATTTCTGCTTTATTTTTATAGCAGCCTCCAGGTTAAAGCACCTTGGGGCATCCTACAATATTAAATGAAATAAAATGTCAAAGCATATAAAGTATGTTCAAAGTGCCATCTAAAATAGAACATCAGGCTGCTGTCTAATTCCAAAAAGCTGCCAGTTATTCATTGTATCTTAACAATAAGGCTAATGAATTCCTCTGATAAAAACATGGAATTTAATATGACTGAGAATCAGCAGAGGTCATCTAACTTGTGTTTTCAAGTGTCTTTCGAGTGCAAAGGAATGGATGTCATTGAAGAGCACAGAAACACAGCAATGAGTGGCCTGGAGAGAGTTCATGAGAAATTGCAGGAGCAGCTCTCAGGAACCCTTTTGCCCCCCACAACAAAAACTATTCCAGTTTTAAATCCGCCTGAATCAGCAAACTCTGCTGATTATACAGCTCTTGGTTAAGAACAATTTTGTTCATATCTTTTGGATAACTTTCAGCACAACGTTCAGCCCTCACCAGGTGCCTGTGCTCTTCCTGTGCTCCTGCTGCTGCCTTGCACTGCTCACCCTGGAGGAGATTTCTGTGCCTCACACATCCAGCTGGAAGGAAACAACCAACCAGCCAAAGCACACACAATTCTACTGCTGCTCCTGCCAGGCTGAGCAGGTTCACAACCACAGCTAGCTGACATTTCTCCAGGAGTGACAAAGTGAGCATCATCCATATATATATATATGTGTGTGTGTGTGTGTGTATATGTATGTGTGTGTGTGTGTATGTATATTACAGCTGGAAATAATCTGCAGTGTAATCCATACTGTTAAACCCAGCAGGAGTTCCAGCTTCTAAGACATTTTGATCTGGAATCCAGTGAATTAACAGAGCCCATAATCAGCTTTGTGCCTGTCGTCAGTTTAAGCTGCCCACGTGTGACCTCGCTGTGCTTTGCTGTGCCAGGCAGGACTTCCCTCACCAAGCACTGCTGGGAGCCTCTGCCGGGAGAGCTCTGCATCACAGCCCGTCCTCTCCTCAGGCCTGCAATCCCCAGGGACTCATGTTTGAAAAATTAGGGTCGGTTCTAGCACAAGAAATGCCTTTTTACCACCGAGACCGACATAAATAAAAACTGACATTTTATTTTGTGGACAACTCATCACTTGTGTTCAGCTGTAGGCATGCAGAAAAAGATGAATAGCAAAGCTGCCCAGCTGGATTATTTTGGATGTTTGCTGTGCTTCCTGCAGGGGACCTGCAAACACTTGCCCATAAATGATGAGTAACCTATTAATAAATTGACTCCAGCCATAGAGAATTCCAAGTGCACAGAACACAGGCTGCAAAAATCCTCCCCACAGCAGCTGCACCTGCAAGAACCCTGGCTTCTCACATCACGTATCCCTCCAGGTGCCTGAGCTCCTCAACACTGAAACTTCAGCTGCAACAGCAGGGTTGTGATGGGAGGCTGTGAGCCAGTTGTCACAAAAGAGGGAATTATAATGAAACACCCCCTAAGGTCAAGCTCTATAGATTTTTCCATATTCTAATGGAAAGATGTTTTAAGGTGAATGGTGTTCTTTCAGGTTTGTTTTCAGCCCCACTGTGTGCTCTGAGTCCCTACACAAATCAGCTGCACACATGTCATGGATCTGACAAAACTGACTCTGTGCTGGACCATAAAGTTCACCAGATTTTGTAGCTTATGGAGCCAATAAATTGTAGTAGGCACAGAAACCTATTATAATAGAGAGAAATAAATAAAGAAAATTATGTAAAGGGACCTTTCTCAGTGTGAACCCGCCCACATTCAAAGCCAAGCAACAGATAAGTGTTAATGTGCCTAGGAATACCCAGATCCTCCCAAAACAACTGAAATTTTAAAACTCCTCAAAAGAAAGCAGCACACACCACACATGGACCTAAGAGACATTTTTAGGCTCTTGAAAAAGTCAAGTCTAACTCTACATGGAAAGGTTTCCCCACCTTTCAGATCTCTGACAGATTCTCCCTGCTTTCCACAACACATGGAACATGCCATTGGACTGGCAGATGTGCATGTCAAAAAATAACACTTTAAAGGGACTGACTACTGATTCTGGACAGCATAAATAATCTTCCAGAAGCACGGGACCCAAAGTAAGCCCTTTCTGCATTTAAAAATGGGTCTAAAACTTTTGCTTTAAAGTAACAACTGAAGCAATGAGTTTGCTTCAGCGAGGAACTTGTTTTGAACAACATTCTGAGAAACTACACCCAGGCTCTTGTTATTCCAGCATTATGGTCACCAATTCCTCTGCTGGTCCCAGTGTAAATCCCCAGCTGGTTTTATGATGCTGCCCATGGTTCCAGCTCAGCTCAGGTGGGGGCAGGTGCTGTGCTGATCACTTCAATCCAAATGCTGTGTGTCAGGTCACCACAGTTCATTGTAAATGCTACTGAATTACACCAGAATTTCATTCCTAGCCAGAAAATAATTACAAATCCTAAGGCTGCCATGCGGCAGAACTTATGAGAATGTCTTAAGTATAAGCCCCATTTAATATATCCTATTATATCTCATGTGTAAGACATAATGTTATTAGGTACTAAAGAGCTGTGCTGTCAACTCTCAGACATATGCACAAAACACATCTAAAATTATAAATCAGCATAAATGGTGAAATTACTCACATTCCTCTTGCACACAAACAGCAGGAGCCAAGACAACACTTTGGTAAATTTTTAAACTCATTTTAATCCCAAACTCTATACAACAGCAGCACAGTGGAAAGCTGCAGTTACAAAAGTCTAAAAGTATAAATGTCGCTCTCTCAGAGCAAAACATGGAAAATTAACACAGATAACACTTCAGTGTCAAAGATTTTTGTTTTTCATTTTACTTTTGCAAGTGCTGTCAACAAAACAGACAATAATGTAGTATTTAGGCTTCACTAGGACTAAAAGTGACAACAAACTCTACAGCAATTGCCTGCTGCTCTCACTTTCTAACCACTTGTACTTTCCTCCATACTCTAATTTAGAGCTGCTATAAAGCCTGTCAGGTTTGTTGGGAAAGGCCATGAAGCTGCAATGTCAGCAGCTTACATCATGAAATGGGATGCAGTTTCACCGAGAGCCCCTTTTCCTCTCAGCCTGGGTTCTTTCTCTCTTCCATTTCAGAGCTTCTTTCTCTTTCCCCTTTGTTTCCACTTCCCAAGCAAAGCAGGATAGAATTTGGGAATGGTGCTTTCTTAAAGACATATACATATATATATATACACACACATATATATCCCTTTTACTGAAAATTAAAAGAGATTTTCTGACATAACCTTTCCCTGCTCTGTTCATGGAAGGACATCACACATCCAATTGCTCTATTTACTGCAATATCCGTGGGGGCAAAAAGGGACTGTAAAAGGGAAACTGCTCCCAGGGATTAAGCAGTGCCACAGTAATTCTCTGGATTTCAAAGCAGTTTTTGCACCAGTAGATATGCATATGCCATCACTGTATATACAAATTACCCATGCAAATGGCCTGTGATTATTTCCATGCACAATTATCCCATCTGCACCTGCAAGCACAACATTTGCATACAGGAATTGAGCTGGTGTGGGTGCTCTTTGTTTGGTTCTGACACATTGTCTGTGTCTCTGTAATTTCCAGTGCAGTCCCACATCTGGATTAATGCCAGCACAGTGCCATGTATTACCCCTGTCCTCACCTCCTCAGGAGCCTTCGCAGCAGAGGAAACTGGAAGGATAAGTGAGATAGTGAGAGAAGCCACACCCAACACCTGCAGGGGCAAACGGCATTTCAAACACGGGCAAAATGCAGCGTGTATGGGAAATACCCAGCGACACATCAAATGTCCCTGATGGTCACTGCAAGGCAGCTCCTTGGCAGGGGCCTGGAGCAGTGACCAAAAGCCCCTCCACACCCCCACCCAGCCCTGCCCTACTGCAGGGAGCCCCTCCACTCCTTTCAGGCCTCTCTCATACGACTTTTCTTTAAAAATACCGTTATTTTCCAAAAACTATTCATCTTTACTCATCTGTTATTACATCTAGATATGCAATATCAGAGCATGGATTTACCCTAATAATTTGTCAGTTAATTCTAACAGCCTATGTATAGTGCTAAAGTAAATAATTGTAGCCCTTTTAGTACAAATAACCAACTCAACCATTGCTTGTAACAGAAATACTGATTTGTTAAAATCAGACTCATGTAGTCATTAGTTTATTATGAAAGACTTTATTTCATACTTGCAATGTTGCTCATGGAATTGAACAAAAACCCCTGTAGTGCAATAAAGAGACTGTAAAACATTGCATCAGAGTCTGGATCTTCAGTTCATTAGACATAAAAATTCAGTCCCATTATCTCCCTCCTTGAAGATGCTCTCTCTTTTATACTAACCATGTTCAGCAGCAGTTTGCTCCAGCTGACCTTAATTCAATACATTTTTTACAGAAGGATTGCTTCAGGGTTCAGACATTTCTGTTGCTAAGCACTGCACATGTTCTAGCACTTGGCCCTGAAGTTCTCACATCTTTCTGAGAACATTTGCTGCACAACACCACCATGGGAGTTATCATTTTTTAAAACATACGAGATAATTGATTTGTAATTATCAACAGGGAGAAATACCATCGCTGGTGTTTGCTAACCTAATTGTAAAATTTATTGTTCCTTTCAAGTCTTAATGTATTGCCTCAAGTGTTCACCACTTAGGCACCAACAGGCTGCAGCAAATGGAGTGGCAGCAGGAAGTCAGGGATGGAATTATCCACTTCTTGCATGATAAATGAGGCTCTTTCCTGACTGCTCAGCCCATTCCTGGGATTTCCAGGGCATTTTCCCCCTGGGATGCAGCCCAGGTGCCCGTGCTCTGCTGCAGGATATTCCTCTGGACTGTGGTTTGCCTTGCCTGAGCTGAGTTCAGGGAGGCTTTGGGGAATGAACCCAAAAATGGCACCAGGCAGCACCCAGGGTGCCCCCACACACTGGGAGCACCCAAAACACACACAGAGCATCCAGATACACACACACAGCAGCCAAAACACACACTGAGAGCACCCAAACACACACGGAGAGCACCCAAAATGCAGGCAAACCCGGTGGGAAGAAATGATGATGTCTGACTCCAGTTCAGAAGGCTGAATGATTTCTTTATTATAACTATGCTATAATACATTCATATACTATTTAAAGGAGATACTAAAACTACAAAACTACTTTCTTTAACTACCATATCTAACTAACTCCCAGCTGGTGACTCTCTTGCAAGTCCAGCCCCAGGTGGGTTGGATTGGCCATCAGGCTCAACAATCCTCACCAGAATCCAATCAAGCAATCACCCCAGGTAAACAATTCTCCAAACACATTCCACATGGGAAAACAAGGAGCAGAAATAGAAATTGTTTTTTCTTTCATTTCTCTCTGTGCACCTTTATGAAAAATCCTGAAAGACTGGAGAATGTCCCTGCAACACCCAAATTCTTTGGGACCCCTCCTGCAGGAGGTTCCCTACTGAGCCCACCTCCAGCACCTCCCCTGAGCTGTTCTTTCAAGCTGTGCCTTCTGCTCTGGTGTTCTCTGCTGAGAGCTCTGTGGTTCCCAATCCCAGCTAACCCAGGAGCTCTGACTTCCCCACAGCTAAAATCCCTCAGCATCACACCTCAGTCGAACCTCACCTGTCTGTCACTACCAGAGAACAGGGAGAGTGGAAAAGAGTAGCAATTATTTGGCCCAAGGGTGGCACCCAGAGCACAGCCTGAGCTGCACAAGCTCAGATCTGTGGCCATGCTTCAGTGCTCTGTGCAGCAGCTCCCCAGGGCATGGCTCCTCTCCATGCTGGCCCTGTTTGTTCAGGCAAAATGTGTCACCAGAAGTACAAAAATGTCCACTCTATTTGTAGCTTCTGGAGTTTTTTCTCAATATCTCCATCCTCTCCCCTTCCAGCCTCTATTTTTTTGTATCAGTTAGCATGTTTAATGGCCTCTTCTTTCTATTTTGCGTTCCTAGGAGGACTATTTGAAGAAAGGTCTCCCAGAGGATTGATTATGAGATTTTTGTTTAATTTTTTAGCCTTTTAAGAAGACTTGAGCTAGAAGTCTTAGGTAAAATAAACTGTTTGAACTTGATCATTATTAAAATTCAGAGAAAAATGCAAGTTCGAAGGTTGAGTGCACAGAATTGCTTGTGTGTGTGTGTGTGTGTGTGTGTGTGTGTGTGTGTGTGTTTATGTGTTCAGTATGCATTATTTTGACACAGACCTTAAAAACACTCAGGTTTGTTTTTTTTTTTTCACAAGCAAAGTTTGCAATTCATTTGAAATATGACATTGCAGATTTCAGGCCATTTTCATAAAGCATTTTTTCAATCCTAAGATCCACCTGTCTACATTCATCCCCAAAGAGAATTTCCTTATATTTGTACAGATTATCGATATAGTATTTTACAAAGAGACAGTTTTGTTTTAAAATCAAGTCGTCACAACTTCCTAAAATAAATACGTGATTTATAGACGTTAGACCCTTATTAAACATGTATTGTGATTCTTGTGTAGGAAATTAAAATTTAAGAAAAGCTAAATTAAATTCATAAATTATTCTGATCGGGCAATTTGATATTAATAGTTATTTTGTTGATATAAATGGTGTCCTAGACACTCACTCTCAGTGCTCCCTCTGTATCAGCAGTACCTCACTAAACTGAGTGCAGCACTAAACTCCAGAGGTGGAGGGAATGTAAGATTGTCCTTGCACTGCATTTCTGAGCCCAGAGGAGGCTGGCGCTGCCCTGGGGCAGGTCACAACAGATAGGGAAGGTCACCACAGCCACAGGAGCACAGACTTTGGCCTTTTGTTGTCCTCCCTGCCCAGAAAACAGCCTTGGTGCTGAGCTCACAGACATCCACACGGGACAGGCGGCTGAGCCCTGAGCCAAAGCACAGCACGCCCGGCAGCACCTGGCAGGAGCTGTTTTGCCCAGCCATTAAGGGGTCTGGAGGTGTGGAGAGCAGATTGCCCCCGTGCAGCCCCAGCAGCACGGCCCGCTGCAATGGAAAAGCAGAACAGTTTCATCATTTCAAAAATCTTGGTATGTATCAGAAGCAGAGACCTCACCTAGAGATGTATGCAGAGATGTTCTGAAAATACCAGTACACCTACACATCTACGGGGAAGTGATGCCTCTGCTGCTTGCTGACCTTAGCACTTGGGCTTTTTCCTGCAATTGTGCTTTAAAGGCAAGTTCTTGGCTGAGCAAACCAAGCAGATGTTGGACTTGATTTTACTCTTTTTTTTTCATTCTAAGAGAATTTAAAACTACTTGCAATAAGGCATTTAATTTATTTATATGTAAAGGGCAAAATATACATGCAGGCTTTTTTTTTCTTCCACACTATACCTACTTAAGTAATGATGATGTATAACACTACAGTTGAAGCAGGTTAAGCAATTTAAGTTTTGTAGTTTGTCCCTGTCATTTCCCCCCCTGTTTGGGGAGCAACACAGTCCAGTCTCTACAGGCTGCTTGAAAATTGCATAATAAGCAGAGAAGCATTCTTTTTATCCGCACATATAGTTTTAAATATGATCCCACCAAGCCATTAATGTCTTCATGACAAACTGGCAACTTTAGCTGCTGCCATTAATCCCACATCCAGCAGCAATTTCAGCCCCCACTCGGTACCACTTGGTGCTCTAAGTAATGACGCAGTTCAAAAGCAGACTGAAGGTTTAACCTGCACTGACCCACACACACAAAAAAACTCTGGCTGCTCCATTACACTGCTTGGCTGGTGCACCACAGCTACAAAGCAAAATACTTCAATATGTCTCTGTCAGTCCTCAGGGGACTGAAAGAAGACTTGAGAATTGTTCCCACTGGTTCCTCATAGCTGTACAAATGAATATCATCATAATCTGAACAGTTTTCACAGCAACAATTTGAAAATATTCCCTTAATAGGTGTGTTTTGCACAGGCCCTTTTATTCGTTCTCCTCTGCCCACTGAAAATAAACCTCACACAAATTTACAAACCTACATTTGTTCTGTCCTGCAGAACCTCCAGGTTTGTCTTGCAAAAGACTTTTTGCAGACAGGACAAACTAGAAAATGCCCGGTAAAGACAACTAGCAAATGATCATTTAGAAAATCCAGATTTGAAAGGCAGCCCTTCTGTTTGCTTTCTCAAGTCCCAGGACCTCTCACTAGAAAGACACTGAAAAGACACCTGCATGTGATGCAGAGAAGCACTATATATTAATCTTTAGCATCTTCCTCACAGTATCAGCCAGGGACAGTCGAGTTTCCTGCTGGGGAAAACCACGTGGCCAAGAGCCACAATACACCCACAGAACCTCAGAAAGCTGACAGCAGACACAGCTCCAAAAATGCTTTATGTAATGGGAAAATGACACTCAGGGTTCCTGAGGCCCCCTCTGCCCCTGCAGGGACCCACGTTCAGAGTCAGATGTGCAGCTCAAACCAGAGACTGTTTCAGTCTTTTTCAGGCTCATGCGCCCCACAGCCCATGTGCTCGTATGCTGAAGAGCCCAGCAGCCCCTCCACCTCCACTGCCCTTTTGGGGAGCTGCATTGGAACTGCTCAAATCCACAGGGCACTCAACAGCTGAGATCCGGGTCTGCTCCTGCCATGAGCTCTGTTTCCTCCTTGATTCCACTGTCTCAAGAGCAGGAGGGGCTGAGTCCAAATGCCATCAGCTCTGTGCCTCTCAGAACAGCAGCTCTGCACATGCAAAACATGTTTAGATTGTACACTCTGCTCCTGACACTTTCAGGTGGCAAAGTCGGAGAGATCAAAAGTGAGATCACAGCCCAGTTAAACCCAACTGTCCCTGCATTCCCAACCCCACCACTGGCTCCATCTCTGCCCAGGACACTGCCAAGAGCAGCCCAAGAGCCCAGAGCTTTTCTTTACATGGACAGGAGCAGGTTCTGCTCTGGGCTCTTCTGCCCTGCACTCGACCTTCACACATGAATGTTCAGCTGAGCACATGCAAAAATATTCTAGAAAGGCTTTCAAGAGAAAGCTCTTATTAAAGATCCTAAACTGCACAGAGTGTGGAACAATAACACTGTCTGCCTGAAAATGTCATATCTTTGTCTGAACAGCCCAAAACCTTATGTGCTCTGAATAAAGATAGAGATGTAATTGGTTTTCTTGTTACGACTCACTTGTGCATCATAGGTTTTTTAATATCCTGCAGAACACATGTATTGTGGGAAGGAAGCAGGTGACAGCAGTAAACATATGTAATGTTGTTTTTCTTTATGATAGATATGAGTGGGGAAGTCTAAATGATGCCTTAGGTTTTTAATAATCAACTGTGGAGTCTTAGGGGGAAAGTGTGCATTTTGCCAAGAGCAAAATCATTAGAACTTTGACTCCAGCCATTGTGGGAAATTTCATTCAGCTAATTGTAGCCATTAAGTGGCAGGTTATGCAATGAAATTACTTCAGCCTTGTCTACACTCAAAACCAGGTTGCTATCAGCAAAGTAGCTTTTTCTGAGAGTGAATGGGGGTGAGAAATGCTCTGTGCTGTTGAAAGTCTGGCTGCATCTGAGAGAAGCTGAGCTGATGCTTCATGGATTTGGAAAAAGCATCTGTGGAGATGCAGCAGAGTTCTGAGAGAGCTGCAGCTGCAACACATTTGTGTCCATATACATATAGATGGAAGGCCCTGTAAGCTAAATAATTCCTAAAATTTGGGTGAAGATTTAAAGCAGCACCACCCTACCTGGGCATTCCAGGGCCAGACATAATAACAAACTGCAGGAAGAAATACAAATTTACATTCTTGTAGCACAGACTTTCTGAAGAGGATTTCTGAAAGCCTAGTTCAGCTTCCCACTGTCTCCTGCATGTTCTCTGAACCCAAAAAGCTCTCACTGTGGGCAGCTGCCCTTCCCTGGCTTTCCAAGCCCCATAAACCGGGTCTGTAAGAGGGAAGAGTTCAGAGCCCCTCTCCAGAGGGAGACCAGAAGCCTGTGGGCTGAAACCTCAGACATGCACAGCAGGGAAATGCCTGGGATTTCCCCAGCTCTATGCAGATCATGCTTAAAAGCTTCAATTGGGCCACCAGGCATCCCAGAAAAATGTGGAAATTCTCTGATACACTTGAAAAAATTTCCCATGCAGAAGTCACCAAGGCGCACTTCCATGGTGGATCCCTTGGGTGCAGTTCTACAGAGCCACAGCACCAAAAACCAGAGGGGGAGGAGGAGCTGACAGAGCACAGACCTGAAGCAGCCACCAAAAAAAAGCAGCTTTCCCAAAACCTGCCAACCTCACCCCAAAGATTCCCATTCCCAGCACATGCAGCCAGCACTGTCTCAAGGAAAAAATAAACCCCTCATGTTTCCTGAAGCAATGAAATAATCCAAGTCTTTCTAGGAAAAGCATATAAAGCATATTAATCTGTTAATAATTTAATTAAAACAGCTAATCAGTGTTTTGCATTTGTAAATTATGACCTCAAAGTTTCTCATTATTAAACTAGAAAATCAGAAGGAAGAGGCACACCTGTATTGCCAGGGTTTAACAAGTCTTCCCCAAAGCTGTGCCAGGCCTGGGAGTGGGATCAACCCATTAATTTATGTGATGATGCTTCTGGCTGTTGGAATTTCCCTCAGCTGCAAATAAATTCTAATGAAAAAGAAAGCTGAAGCAAATTCCTCTGAAACCCCCAAAGCTCTAGGCTGTTACAAATGAAAAACAGTGCTGATGAATTCAGAGTATGATTCAATTCTAACCACATCCAGAGTGCATGAAACAAAGTGGCATTAAGCTATTGTCCTGGGACACTGTGAATTCTGCCACGTCCATGGAAAGTCAGGAGCATTATTCTGGAATGAAAGTCTGAGCATAGAAGCTCCAAATGGTTTTCTACAGAGTGACTCAAGTGAGAGCAAACCAAATTATTTTGTTCATCCAGTGTTGGTTTTCAATTATGTGAGGTAATTTTATATAGACTGTATTTTGTAGTCCTAAATTCTTGTAGCTTAATCCTCATCAAAGTATCTCACTATAGTGATCTGAGTGATCCTGTTATAACCCTTCTGGGAGATGAATCCTGGGTGTTTCTCTTGCTCAGACACATGACATTCACCCCTCTGCTCCATTCCCAGCTTTCCAAGTCAAACCAGAGGCACCCAAGGCTCTGAAAGATACTATAGGCGATATTCAATTTTTTTTCAGCTGTATAATAATCCAGATAAAATCCACTGAAGACCCTAATACTTCAGATGAAGTACAATGAAATCCCTAATAAATTATTTCCTTTCTTCTTGTGCCAGATCTTGGGGGAGCCTTCATTCCTTTCATGTCTCAACCATTCAAACCCTCCAGTTCAACTGGATGCAGACAGCACAGTCTGGGGATCACTGGAAAGGCCAAGCCATGGCAACCTCATCTTCAGCTTTAGGCTTTTCTCCTGTGAAACCAAATTCCTAAAAGCACCAGCACAGAGCCCTACACCCTCTAGTGCCCACCCTGTCCTTTCTGCAGATCTACCCTGCCTCCAGAAATTAATAATTACAGGCAGTGCCAGTCACAGAACAAAATCCTTCCCCATCTCTACTAATTTTCAGCTTGGGCCCCCCAGAGTCATGAGTCTCCCTGTACTTTGCAGTCTGCAGATGTTCATTAATCCCATGCCATTTTTCCACATTTACAATATTCTAGTCCTCTACAGCGAGCATGGAGATTTTTAGAATTAAATATGCAGGTCCAACATAAGAAAAATACAGCAGTAAAGATTTTATTTAATTTGTACTTTTGGATAATAACAGTTTTAAAATATTTTTCTTCTCAAAATGAAGATTCTTTTGACAACAGACACTGAGGACAGCATTTATTGGCCAGAGCAGAGGCATACAACTGGGTAAATCACTTGTGATAAAACACCTGCCAATGCAGATTAACAAGACTTTACAGCTCCTGTTTTATTGCTGCATTAACTGAACTTCACCAAAAATTCTGGTCTTAATATCCCACATTTTGCCTCACCAGTCGTGGAATTCAAAATCACAAAAAGGAAAAACAAGTAGGAGGAGATAGGGATGGACAGGCACAAGACAATTGATCTTTAAATCGTGGTACCCACATTTAAAAATGTCAAACCCCATTCTTTGCAACCAGACTGGCACGAAGAAACTGGAGTTTAATGTTATTTTCAAAAATAAAGACAAAATCTTGAAATTTAACACAATTAATATAATCTGCCAAGCATTTTAAGAAAATCTAGTTGAGAAATTCAGTTTAAGTGCTAAGAACTTCCTTGGCAATACTAGAGGGAACTACAATCATTGTGATTTAATTCCCTTGAATTTCAGAAAACTAATAATCGTTCTAAATAATTAGAAACTCTTATTACATTAAAATGCATGATACATACTTATTAGATCATATTAAAATGAAAAGAATAATTTGAATTATTTACACAAAAAAAAAAAACCCAAAGTGAGACAAATCTATGGACCATAAAGACAAAGAAAAGAATTCCTGAGACAGTAACAGCTCATTGCACAAGTAATTTTCATAAATATTACTGATGTCTGAATTGCACCAAATAAAGAACTTCCACAAAATAAAACCCAAAAGCATATGTACCTACTGACATAAAGTCATTTTAATGATTTGGCTATCTTGGTTCAAAACTAATTCTAAACTAGTAGATGCAAGCCAATGGTTTTTCATTAAATGCAAAATATTCAGTATATTACAAATTATCCAAGGCTATAATGTGAAATGCTTTTCTGATAGCAGCTTTAGTTAATATTCATTGTCAGGTTCTCAGAGGATAGACTGAGAACTAATAAATTCTGAATATATTAGTATTATAACACACTACACAATTTATATTTAGTGTTTTATACAAGCCATAACACTCAGTAGAAGTCAGGTACACCGAATACAAAAGATTAGATATACAAAATAAATTAGGATAGTAAACTAGAAATTAAAATATTCATTCTGTACCCCCAGTATAAATCTATTTGTTGAGCAGGTAAACTCAGGGCAACATTTCTGCTTTTTTGGTGCTTCTTGCCCTTCTCTGTGAGAGCTGAGGCAAATTCCTGGCTGGAATTTGCTGTGCTGTGTTGGCAGTGCAGTAAAGGCCATTCCCAGCCCAAGGAATGCACAGGTCTGGACGGAAATTGCCAGCTCCCTTCTGCAGGTGTCTCTGTGTGGTTTTAGATCACGTTGAACCTGTAATAGTTTAATTTGTGCTTTGCAGGGTGGATGCTGTCTGCAGTCAATGATTCACAGGGTGAAGAACCCATCGGGCCAAACGTGACAAAAGAACATAAATGATTTTGAGCAAGAATTTTGCATTGTTCCCTGCCTGTGTGCGAGCTGCTGGCAAGGACAGGTCAGACACAGCCCAGGGCAGCCACGGGCTGGCTCTGAGGTGACAAACACAGCCCTGCCACCTGCCAGTCCTCGCTGGGACATCCCTGACTCCTGGCTGGCTTCAGGAAGGGATCTGGAGCTGCTCTCTGAAGAGCTGGAGGTGAGAGCTGGATCTGCCCCAGCGTGGGCAGCAGGGAAGGGGATTCTGCAGCTCTGCCCCTGTGCTCAGGTGAGACTCCACCTGCAGAGCTGCCCCAGCCCTGGGACCAGCACAGGAGGGACCTGGAGCTGCTGCAGAGAGCCCAGAGGAGACACCAGGATGAGCAGAGGGATGGAGCAGCTCTGCTGGGAGCAAAGGCTGGGAGAGCTGGGATTGTTCACCTGGAGAGGAGAAGCTTTGAGCTGAGCTCAGGGTGGCCTTGCAGGGCCTGAAGGAGCTGCAGGAAAGACGGAGAGAGACAATTGACAGGGATGGAGGGACAGGACACAGGGAATGGCTCCCAGTGCCAGAGGGCAGGGCTGGATGGGATGCTGGGAATGAAGAATTGTTCCCTGGCAGGGTGGGCAGGCCCTGGCACAGGTGCCCACAGCAGCTGTGGCTGCCCCTGGATCCCTGGCAGTGCCCAAGGCCAGGCTGGACACTGGGGCTGGAGCAGCCTGGGACAGCGGAAGGTGTCCCTGTCTTGGCAGGGGTGGAATGGGATGAGCTTTAAGGTCCCTTCCACTCTAAAGCATTCCATGAATCTCTGATATTCCAGGTGAAATATCAGTAAGCTCAGACACAAATATAACAGAAATCTGGCTCCAGCACCCCCAGTACTTAAAAAAAATACATATTAAACAGTAGTGGCAAGCTACTTTATTCTTTAAAAATAATTATATTATTATTTATCTAAAAAGTAAGCAGTGAGCCTGAATTCATTTACACTTGTGAAATACTCAGATATCTGCATGAAGTCAATGTACAAACAAATGATCAGTAGCAAGTCATGGATAAATTTCTGTTATGCTTGTAGGAACATAATGTATGTTTAATTAATTAATATTAATAATTTAATATTATCACTATGTATTTAATGTCTTTGGCACTCTTGGAATCTACTTAGGTAAAAAAACAAAAAAAATGAACAAACAAAAAAACAATGAAATGTAAAAAATAAAATAAAATAAAATAAAAAACTCCTCCCCCATCCCCAAAAAAGTCATTCTTGTCTCCTGAAAAATAAAATTTCTTTGTAACTGTGACAACGGACTTATATCTTGTAGAACTGATGGCATTTTATTTGAGCCAGGGGCCATCTCTTTTTTCCTCAATTTTCCACCTAACTGGCATCAAGCTGATTTACTTCCCTTGGGGTGCAGATGGCTGGGACTGCTGACAATAAAATGTGCAGCAAAAGGCTGGGAAGAAAACAGCCAAGATGGGAGAAAACAGCCAAGATGGGTCTTGTACCAAATGCATGAGGAGAAGGTCCAGGGCAGGGAGATGTGATCACCCACCATGCAGCAGCCCCTGCCCTCCCTGTGCCCTCCCCAGGCTCTGGGGCACAGGAGGGACGTGGGGGTGACACGGTGGTGCTGGGCTGGGGCAGCTCCAGGCCCTGCAAGCACAGACGGTGACAATGGCACCGCTTCCAGAGGCTGCCACCCCCAGGGACTGCTGCCACCAAAGCAGCTCTGAGAGCACAGCAGAGCCAGCCTGCCATTTGGGCAGGCTATGGCTCGGCAAGATGGCATTCTTTAAAACTGACACATTCCCTTACTTTTAAGGAGCACTGGAGCACAGGAAAGAAGGGGGCATCTGCTGCCTCGAGAAGAGCTGGCTCCTGCCCACAGGGGTGGCTCCAAGGCAGCCTCAGAAGCATTTGCTGACCACTCGAGCAACTTGGCCAAGTCTCCTGCCACTTGTCCTCTGCTGAATTGCTCACGCAGCTCACACCTTCTCCTTTCTCTCTTCCATAGCACAGCACCGACGTTAGCCCCAAAAAGAGGGGATTAAATCAGAATTTCCCTGTAAGTACTGCATTTCAAGAGGAGCCAGGCCATTCCCCAGAGCAGACAGACAGCCATTACAGGAAAGCTTGGATAGTTTTTCAACTTCAAGTCGAGTTTTCCTATGACAGACCTGAGGCTGAGAGCCTCTTTCACTGTACAAAATATATAGAATTGGCCATAAGTCTTTAAAGCCCTGATGTATTCCAGTCCATTAGTTTTTACAGTTCAATTTATGTTGTATTACAAGGAGATGTGCTGAACTGCCTGAAAGTACAGATTTGCCAAACTATCCAAAAATAATCTGGAAAGCAAGAAAGTCAGGATACCAGCCAAATCATAAGCAACATGGCCATTTTGCTACCAGTTCAGCTGGTAATAAATTTTTTTAAGCACTGTTAAATGTATCTAGATGAATTTGACTTTAAATCACATTTTCTGCTGTATGTTTAAAGAACTATTGATTCAAAATGAATCACGGACAACTGGGACAGGTTCATGTGCTGAGAGAGAACAACGGCAACACAGACATCTCCCTGTCCTTCAGCTTTTACAGCACACAATTAACCAAGCTCCGACACTGCCACACAGCAATTAAAAGTGATCACAGCTTCTGGGTGAGCTCTGCAAGATGGAAGAGGGAGCTGGCAGAGACTGGAGCCTCAAGGAAGAGCTGGTGAGAGAAGATGCAGCATAATTACCATCACAATGCATCTTCCCACCTACAGGAGCGAAGCACTGTTAAATTAAGCTTATCTTCTGCAAGTTAAACATGTGTTGGGACTTTGTATTTGCTTACTCTAAAATTTACATGACAATTGAAGCATTACCCAAATGCAGAGTCATGCTAGAAGCAGCAGTCTGATGGCTTCCATGGGAAACCTAGCATTGGAAGTGTGAATTATTTCTTCTCTTCTGTGCACCATCTGATAGAGAACTGGAGGCTCCAGGGCCATCACTGTGCTGCTTTTCACTTCATGCAGATTCACTTCTCTGACTGACATGGGACAGCTCTCCCAAATCCCTCTGGCAAACAGGGCAAATTAAAAGCAGTACCAGGAGCATTCAACACTGCTGGGCTGGCTCACAAAGCTTCACCCAGCCAGGCTGTGACACAGGCCAGCGAAAACAGGCTGGGAGCAGCTTGGTGCTAAGTGACCACAGCAAATCAGCAGGGAAGAGAATTCACAGGCAGAGGTGTGCTGGGAAACGTGCTCTGGAAGGATATTGACCAAAAAAACAACAGATTGTTATTTGAAGATGATTGTATATTAAATACCTCCTCTTGGTCAGTATTATTTATGCCATTTTAGAAGTAGTTTTAGCAATCTTGCTGCCATGAGATGCTAAAATTCATTCAAATTTAGGCTCTTCAGGTCAAGGAAATGGACTTTTAACAAGTGGCAAATTAAAATGTCAAGAGCAATCATACACACACTTGTTTACAAGACTGTTATTGTTTTGTTTTACAGATCCCAGGTTTGTCTTTCTCAGTAATTGCAGCATTAACATTTTCACCATAAAAGAAATGTACCAGATAACATCAACATGTTTTTGAGATCTCGACATAAATTGCAAAATTCTTAAGTGTGGACAGAGTCCCAAACCCTTCACAATCAGTTATAATAGAGCAAAACTCTGTAAGCAAAGTGATAGGCATCTGCATTTTTTAAAAGTGAATCTAACTCTGTCTCCCAGAGGAAGGTGGGGCCATCACCTGCCAGTCCCGCTGTCTGTAGCTGTCACCTTCCCTGGGCTCCTGAAGGGTGTGAAAAGCCTTTCCTGAGTTTTTTCATTTCCCATGCAGAAATATCAGGTACCGTAAGCACAAATCCCAATTCCCAAGCACAGGATGAAGGCACAATTCAGAGAATCCCGATGCAAACGAGGCCAGTGCCTGTCCTGTGCCCTGTGGGATTCACAGGCTGTCACACCCTGTGCTGGCCCAGCTCCTGTAGGGAACAATCTGCCCATTGCTCGGGACTTGAGGTGGCCTCCTCCTCCCTCTCACATGGCACAGGGGGAGGAGAGGAAGGAATTTCACCATGTACTTCATCTGAAGTATATTTGGATCAAAGGAAATAATTCCATCTGGGTTACACACAGTGCTGGATCCAGATATTCATGTGCCCTTTGGTCCCAATTCCTAATTACTGGAATAGGATGAGAAATTGTAAATATCCTACTTTAGAGAGCACAAGTGTGTGAATGGGGAATGCTTACTTAGCACCAGCTTTATGCTAGAGGAGCAAAGGAGCTACTCTGCTCTTTACCAGCTCACATTACAGTGTTAATTCAAGTGACACCACAGCATCACTTCTGTGGGAGGGCTTCCAGGAGTTAAACAGTTAACTGCCTCTGCTGAAAGATTCGATTTCCAGTTCTTTCTAGGCAGAGATAAAAGCACTAAAATGCCCTGTTTCAATGGGAACTTTGCCTTGTGTCACTCGTGTTTATAAGAAATTATTATACCCCTACTTCAGGGGAGGTAAATCAAAGCAATTCAGTTTTCACTTGGCTGTACTGGAGGAAATGTTTATGGCGCTATCTTAAAAACATACAAGTGAGCCTGAAACTTTCATTAGAATCTCACTACAGGGTAATGCAGCCCTGGAAACAATCTGTTAGCTTTTGAATTGACAGGCAAAGAGGCCCCACAACTTCACTGCTGCTGCCTGCCTTGGTAGGGGTGAGGAGCTGTGATGGAGGTGGAAAACATCCAGTGCAGTTTCTGTCCCTCCCTGCTGCTTGAGTAATGCTCAACATACACACAGAGAGGGCTGGTTTGTATTGCTGTTTTCTCTATTTAAAGTCTATATATCCAAATCCTAAAAAGGATGAGGCAGCCACTGAGACAACACAGAGGGATAGATTAAATATTTTCATCTAATTGAGGCCCATATTCTTGCCTGTATTCTGTTTCTTCGGAAAATAAAATACCAAAAAATGCTTTGTGGCCTTTGATGAACAGATTCAATTTCTTATTCTGTGAATTTTTAAAGTTTACTGTACACTGGTGCTTCATATTTTACAGTGCTCTGCCTAAGCAATCCATGACCAGGAGTTCTGATTATTCCAGTTAACAGCTGGGGTAGGGATACACACATAGGAATTTAAGCTCTCAAGTGATACCTTCACAGGTCTCTATGTTTCATTCAAGGACTTTAAAACATAAAAAAATATTAATTAAGTTTTGCAACATGTCTATTTAACTAATTCTAGAGAAGGGGAAAAATGAGACAGGGAGGTCAAAAAAATCCAGAGGAAAGTAAAATTAAGGTCTCAAAGCCCTTGCATGAGTCACCCAATTCCAAATACATTGTGGGACATTTAAAGGTATTAAACTGAGTCCTGTCAAAAACAATTCAGACACTCACACAGAGTAAGCCACAAAACATCGTCTATGTCAGTTCTTTCTTAAAGCCTCTTTAATTTGCAGGTCAGTCACATCATAAACTCCAATGGCTGCCTTAGCATCTATCAAGCCAGTGTGAGAGCAGATCAGGATTCATTTGTTCACCAAACCTGTGATTATGTCCTAATTCCAGGTACTAACATTTCTCTCAGATTTGGTTGCCAAAAGTAGGACCTGACCAGGCATTTAATATCCTCAGAGAATCACAGGATTGTATTATTGGGTTTGGAAGTTGCCATTGACTTAATTTCAACAGAATTGATGCCACAGCCCCTAATGAGAAGGGCAAGTGAAGGCAGCTCTCACATTTTGCCCACACACCCTTCCATCCCCTGAGACAAACACACCTTCCTGGGGAGCTGAAGGACTAAAAGCTGATGGTGCAAAGGGGCTGAGGGCCTCACCTGCCTCTGAGATCAGTGGGAGCTGAGACACCCAACACTGGCAAGATCGAGTCCAAAGTCATTACCAAACTGATACCGTGGGGTTTAAGTTTTTCTGTTCTGGTTTGGTGTGCAGCTTTTAGCTTTATATTAAGTAGGATCTTTTCACAGGGTGGTGAAGACAAAACAATCCTATTCTTGCTGGAGACTCAAGGACAATCTCTTCAAACTTCAGGCCCAAAGCATAAACAATGTGAAAAGAGGAGGGCAGACGAGCAAGGGGGATGAAACTTCATCATTTGAAGCTATTAACTCCTGTATGCAAATGACCTAAAACTTATAAAAATGTGAGATCTTATGACCAAGCCCTCTTTTTCTTCCATCTTGGAGCCATGTGGGCAGAGCCACGACTGTGGCTGTGGTACTGCCGGGGTGTGGCTTTTGAAGGCTTTTCAATAAATATCCACTTTATTACTCTTTATTTCTCTAGCCTCTGTTCCAGCTCCCTAAGACATCAAAGCCAAGATTTCAGGAACAAAACACCAGTTCCATCTCTCAGATTCATTGAGGAATTGCATTGTCTTATTTAAGCAGTGAGGAAGCTTGGGAGGCTGAGTTGCTGCTATTGCAAAGCCTGCTGCGGACGTGGGAATGGCATCCATGCAGAAGAAACTTGGCAGGACATAATCTGTGAATTTTATGGCATTTTCATCCATTCTCCCAGCAATGCCAACTGTCAGCACTTGAACTGTTCGAGTTCTCCTCTTCCCCTCCTGTCTCTGCTGCACAGGATTGCAGGAGATTCAGCTGGAGAAGGAAACCTGTGCAGCCATTGTCCCTGCAGAGTTCTCCACAGCAGAAAACGTCCCTGGCATTGCTGCTGTTACCTCTCAGGAGCCACTGTTATCCCCAGTGCATCTGTAATTGCCAGGATTACTGGGCTGGTACACTGGCTTTTCTCTGTGCCTCATGAACACCTCACGGGTCTCTCTGCCTCCCTCTGCCCTCACGCAGTCAAGAGAACTGTTAAAAACATGTTAAAAACAATTTTGTACCCAGGCAAAAAAGGGGCTACACATAATGTCAATGAATCAAACTCCTTAAGGAGATTGGTACAGCATCATTTGGCTTCATTTGCATTTTTTATCTATTTCCTGCTGCTTTGAGAAAAGCTGCTTCAGGTGTACTTGGAGATAAAACTAAATTACAATCCTAAATACAATAAAAATCTGGGGAAGTTTTCTGTGACAGTCCTGGGATGCCTAGTGTATCAACCTGCAAATCATCACTGGCATCCACCAGCCTGAAAAAATATCCCATGGAATTGTAGCCCAACCTCCCCTGGTGCTGACCCTGCAAAGGGCTGCTCCCACTCCAGGCACACAGTCAGGACCCAAGAGTTCTGACCCAAGAGGCCAGAGTTTCCCCTGCTATAAATCCAGATTTAAAAAGGTTAAAACCACACTTTCACTAATCTCAGAGCTCAGTATTTCTGCCTGTAACAACTAAAAGATAAACTAGAGATACAAGTGAATGTGGGTTTAAAAACCCCATAAAAACAAGTTTGTTCTTCCTTATCATTGCTGTTCCTCAGGATAGTTCATCATTTACTTCTTCTTGGGTATTTCTAGTTCTTCACTTTAGTTCTTTCCTTCCTATCTGCATGTAATTACTCTGGTTTCCCTTTTTCTCATTGCATAAGGCACTTTCTTTTTTTTTTTTTTTGTCCTGCTTTTCCTAATTTTTTCTTCACATTCTCCTTAACTGATTTGTCTCCCCTCCTTCCTGCATCCACATATACTCAATTGCTCCTCCTTGCCCTTCATGACCAAAATCAAAACCACCAGAAATGCAAAAAGGGCACCAGACATTCTCAAACCATTTGTGCAAACATCACATTTCCCATTTTCTCTCCAAACTTCTGTTTTCTTCTTTCTTTTCCTCAGCTAGGAAGTCACTCTCTTCCCTGTTACTATAAATACCTTTATCAATTCAGATCAATTAATTTGTACCAGCCCAAGGCTCTTAAACTATTCAGATTTGGGGATAGGTGGGGTGGATTTTGAAGAGGAAGGTTTGCTACTGTGCCACTCACTGTCTGGATTCTATCACAGCTTCACCCAGTCTCATGCAGAGACACCAATAAAATTTAGGAAACCTGTTTGTTTCAGAATTTGCTCTCTTTCCAGGGAGGTGGCTCAGTCTAAACCCACTTCTTGTTATATAAAAGGCAAATATACAGCTGAGTCTCTTTGCAGCCACTGAGCCCTGCTGATGCCATTGAAGAAACCAGATGAGTGTTTGTTTAAGCCAGACACTGAAATACTGGCTGGAAACTGTCCAGTTGCTTAAAGACAGGCATTAATTGAATCCTTGTTCTTCTAATATGGGAGATAAAATGGGTGCTACTGGCCATACAGGACAGGAAAACAGCCTCCTCTAGGGCTCAGAATCTGGAAGGCTCTGGTGGACACTGAAATGTAGATGCCTGTAATTTGCCCTTCTCATTAGGGACTGTAGCATCAGTCCTGGTAAAAGGAAGCCAATGGCAACTTCCAAACCTAATAATCACAACCTTGTGATTTGCTTAGAATATTAAATGCCAGATCAAGACCTACTTTCAGCAGGTCTCACAACAGTTGTTACAGTGAAAGAAGAGGTACAGGGATTTATATTAGAGGAGTTTTTGTGTTGACCTTGTATTAAAAAATTGCCCTGTATGAAAGAGAGTTTAATAGTTTGCATTGAAAAAAGGGTAAAAATATCCCAGGCTCAGTTTTAAAATATTCAATATTGACAGTATTTTTGCTTACACATGGGATTCCTGTTACAGTTAACTCTGAGCCAAGGACATGAAGGGCAGGAGGATGTGGGCACTGGAGCTCTTGGCTGTGATGGCTCCTGGGGACACAATTCCTGCTGGGATCCCCTCCTTGGCAGCCACAGCAAGGCAGGAGCCCAGGGGAAAGAGAGAACGGGACAGAAAAAACAAAATCACCCAGCTGGGTGGCTGGGTCAGAAGCTGTTCCAGGAGCAGATCAGAGGAGTCTGTCACTGTCCCCAGCCCCATGTTCGGCTGCTCCCACTGCTCCAACACCCGGCACAGCTCAGCCCTGGAGCTCACAGCTCTCCCCAGGACTCCTCTGTGCCAGAAGCAACAAGTATCTCACTGAGAGATTTTTTTTTTCCTTTTTTCTGTTCATTTGCTGCTCAGAAAATTGAGACACATTCCAGGCTTGTTTTACTGTTCTTGCAATGACAAATTACACGTTAACGTCTGGAAGGCTACATTTTGTACAGTTCTGTTTCACACAGACAACCTGTTTGAAAAGCTGTCAAAATGCATCAATAACTCCCCTGCAGGAAGTATCAAGGTACTCGGAGAAGTCAGCATCTTAATATACAATAACTTTCAGGTGAGTTAAGGGGGGAAAAGTGGCTATTAAGACACCATATTTATAGCATAAACCTTCAACAATTCAGCAGAAAGCTTCAGCACAAAGCAGAATTTAACCTGCAGCTTTTTGCACATCACTTAAAAATTCATCTAGCTCAATTTCAGTAAATAACCAACTTGTATCATCAATTCCGGCAAATTCAGCTCCCCCAAACATGAGAACTCCAATCTGGGCACATCCTAGCTTGTATTTAAGGGAGCATCTCAAACAAGGAATTAGTTTGGGAGTCAATAAAACCATTGTATTAATCCAATTTCACAGATGCAGACAATTAATTACTCCATAGAAAAATGCTTTTCCAACCTAACGGTGAACTAAATAAGCCTCAATCTCAACTGCCCATGATCGAAAATGTTTAGCCCCAGCAGCTGATTAGCAATATTTGCTTACCACATCACAAGAGCATATAATGAGGTGGCTAAAACTCATTAGATGGGCTTTTTTAAAGTCAAAATCACAAATTATCAGAGTAATCTCTATATTTTCATTACTTTGACCACAAAAAGATGTGCATGTGAAATAGTCAATGGACTGTAAACAGTTCTTAATGACTGACCCATAAATATTCTGACTGTGCCTGGATAGGTGGAAGCCCCCTGAACTTCAGTGCTGTCATGGATTAACTCCTGCTTTGCAGCACTATCACCACCACCACTGAGGGATTTCCCAAACACAAACTCCAATAATTTTTGAAAGAATGTATAAGGTAGAAATCAATGGGTTTTGCCATGATTAAGCCTTCCAGATTTTACTGTCAGTGTTTTCCATCAACCCCTCCAAAATGCATTTGCACTCTTCCATCCTGAGCTTTTGTTCCCTCAGAAAGTAAAGAAATGGCTCCACTCAAAATGGTTTGTTCAGGCAATTTTGTAAGTTCATCACAGAAGTTTCCTTTTACTGCAGGTTGGTAAAAGTGGAACAACAAACCTCCAGAGAACGTCTCTTGTCTAAAGCAAACTGATTCTAGGTTTTTTAAGAGTCTTCTAATCCAAGCAACTGAAGACTCTAAAGTGCACCAAGGAATTCTCTATTCTTTCGCCTCCATTGTTTTAAGCAATGGTTTCTATTTTCCTCCAATTTATCCCTGTGATATAGAACCAAAATCCTCAATTACAGTCTAGGAAAAAAAAAAAGGAAAGGAAGATACTGCTGCTGATTTTTCCATTTTGCATACAAAAGAGTAAGTCTCAAAACCCAGTGAAAATACTCTGTTTTGTATTACAGACCATTACAGATTTCCTGCGAGGATGCAGTATCTCTGTTCAGATTAACTGTTTAATATTCTGCTGGGAATACATCACAGTGATATCCAGACAGGAAGAACTGCATTTCAGCAGACTCAAGTACCAAGCAGTCATTTCTCTGCTTTGGTGGCGAGTTCACACTGTGGCACAGGAGTCCCACCAGGGCTTTCAGTCATTCAGTGTCTGAGGCAGCCTTCACAGAGCTCTCTGCTGGCACAAGAAATGTGTTTACTCCTTTTTCCGGGTGGGAAGGAGATGGCAGATTAGCAGCCTTAGGAAGAAGGACATGTCTTTGGAGGGTGGAATACTTCAGCTACAGCAAGGGCTGCTCACTTTGATTCTTCTGTAAAAGCTATCAGTCATCAGGCAGCAGAGTTTGGTAAATGTATGACTCTGCAAGATTTCATTACCACCAAAAATTCCAGTCCTCTCAGCTGATGAATCATGCCTGGCAATTTATAGATACATATAGAGGAATTTGCTGCTCTCATTTTTTATGCCAAATGTAGTTTGTGTCTCCCCAAGCAGCAGCTGAACTGCCCATCCAATATCTCTCACCAGGCAGGTCTTTCATTATGCAGAGCATTCCTCTGGGACAGGATGCTCCTTGTAAGCCTGAAAGAAACAAATGTTGAATAGATTATATTGTGGGCTGAGTTTTGATGCTACTTCAGATGAGCTGATAGCCCTGAAAGAATCTATTTGCTGGATTAATTTCCTGTAACATTTGTGGGCTGCTCTTGACTGTAATATCCCTGGTGCAATACACCTGGACATGACATTATCACCATGAGCTGCTGTGGGACCCCAGACCTCCCTGCCCCTCTGGGTGTGACTGGGAATGCAAACACTCCTGCTTTGATTTCAATGCATCTTTTAACATTTAAAATATAGAACTTCAGCATTACCTAGAGATGCATCATGCTGTCTTCTCCTATTCAACTGAGCAAAAGGCTCCTTCCATTGCAAGGATTTAAGCCAGGAAAGCATCATTCTTCATTAAATTAGAAGTCCTGGGTTATATAGTTACTGTGTGACCTTGCAAACACACATTTTGCACTTGCCAGTCACATCCCAAAGTTTTGCCCCTGTGAAGAATGGCACAGTTGATTCATTACCTGAGCCAGCTCATTAAACCAGCCCAAAGCTAAACATTTGCAACTGCCTAATCAAACAGCCATAAATTCCACCTGACCTTAATTGTGGGTGTAAATCTGGAGCACCAGCTCTGGAGGCAGCTCGGAGGAAACACCAGTGGAAACAGCCCAGAGTAAAACTGGCAATTCCCACTCTCACAGAACCCCTGATCCCACTAGGAAACACAACAGTTGTTCCCTGAACATTTTATTCGCTCACTCTCTTCAGACTGCATCATAACTGCTTATGTTTAGTGTCAACATGGCTTTATTAAATATCTGGTTTGTGCTCTCAGGTTTATTTGTTTTATGGTTTTTGTTTTCATCTTTTATTTTTCAGGGACACTGGTGCAGGGTTTTAGAAAACTGAGCAGGCTGGTCTCAGTAACTATGCCCACCATTCTTTACCCTTTATTTTTTCTCCCACCAAAACTCAAAAACATTTTCTTTTCTTTTGTAAACGCAAATTTAAAAGCAAGAGAAGTAAGTATATATAAAGTAAAAAAACACTACTATTTTTCAAAATAAGGATTCATAAAATTCTTCCAGCAGATATTAATTGTATCTGTCAAGTCATTTAAATGTTAGTATGTGTAGAGACAGAATTTAATTGATATCTGAATGATAAAAATCAATACATTTTTGGATTCAAAGCACAAAAGCAAATGACGTGTTCATACTGGCTTGTGGAAGGTTGCAGCTCTGACACAGCAAACACTGGAAGTGAATATAGATGAAGTAAAGAAAAATTCCTTGTATTCACACCTATTTCGCCTCAGCTTTGTGAGGCACTCGGGGATTGATCTCCTGCTCTTCCAGTCCTTCATTAAGGACTCCACCAATCCTCCCTGAAGGCACCAGAACCTTCCAGGAGCAGGGAGCACTCCAAGAGCTGCAGGAGCATCTTTGTTCCAGAGCATCAGGAATTCAGCCCTGAGGCCATGGGGGTGAGATGCACATCCCCAGTGCCAGGGACAGCTCAGCTGCCCTGCCTTGCACCATGGACTGGCCTTGCTCCAGACACCCTGGGAGAGTTACCAGAGGACAGCCAAAACACTGCTGTTGTTCATCCCTTTCTTCCAAAAATAGGAGGGGAAATATACTGACTCAGCCATCAAAATCTACAAGTCATTATCTTACCTCTAACAGAGTTTAAAGAAGATTTTGGCTATTGAAAGAACACTAGGAAAAAAAAAAAAGAGATATCAAGAAGAAAACAAAGTTAAAAATAAATATCATTAAATTAATAATCCTGAGTAAAAATTAACAGCTCCACTGCAGTTATTAATAGGATGGAGTAATGTTCTCAAAAGATGAGAGAAACTGTAAGCTAATGGCACTAGTGGGTATTTCAATGTTGAACTCCCATAACTTCCCAGAGCCATGGAAAAAAAGCAGCAAGAGCAGTGTTTACTTTAAATTCTGAAATAAAGCTTTTAAGAGATCCTACTCCCTCATACACATCTTCTAATGGGGAGCAAGAAAAAATAAAAAAACCCAAAGGAAAAAAATAATCAGCTAAAAGGCGTCCATAGTTGACAGCAAGAAGAAACTAAAGCAGAGCAAACTCTTATTCACAGCACTGTGATGTTCCTGCAGTAAAAGGATGAGTCCTATTAAACCAGAACATCAGCATCAAAGGCAGCAAGCAGAGGCTATAAGAGGAGCACAGAAGAAAGCAATGCATCTCCAAAGGATTCCTGCCAAGGAGGTGCCAGCTGTGCCACGCTCTCCCTGTCCCAGAGCTGAATAAAATACCTGGAAATCATTATTTTGCAGAGTGATGCGGTAATTGAGTGATTCTATCATAACGATGCTGCTTCTTACAACACCAAAAATTAGAAATGTCCCATTCCTACAAGTGAGGAGTCAGGCAGAAAGACAGAAATTCATGGGAAGATGGAATGCTGGCAATTTCATTCAGAGCTCATAAAACCTTCTTGCTTTCCTCTTAGTTCCTGTTTTCCCTTAGATAAACAAGGTAAAACTCTGGAATTTGCAGCTCATCCTGTATTCCTCATGCAGCCGAGACTCCCACCAGCTGCTGGAAATCCCTGACCCTTGTGGACAAATACACAACCAGAGAGCCAAGGGCAGAGCTGCAGCTGCCTGACAGTCAGACCCAGAACATCTAACAGATCTCAGCCAGGGACTGGATAGGGGGAAAAAATACCCAAACAAACAACAAAATTGCAACAATTTCAGCTCGTGGTCAAAACGAGCAACAAAATTGATAGGTTAAATTAAAAAAAAAAAAAACCTAAAATATTTTCGCCATCACAGTTGTTTCTTTGCCATGTTATTTTCCATACAGCGCACACACAACCACGAACAACTCCCTGGTTAATTAAGATGTGCTTCCTCTGTCTGACTAATGAGGACCTGACCTGCACATATTTCAGAGGTCTGCACTGGAGGGAAACTCCAGCTCACTCCCATAGCTGCAAATCAAACTGTGCTGGCTTGGAGTGGCACAGTGGTGAAAGGCAGAATTCCCATGTCCAGCCCTGGGAGCCAGGAAAGCCAGGACAGCAAGGACAGCCAGGACAGCCAGGACAGCAGACAGGGACAGGCAACAGTGACAACAGAGAAGTGACAACATTCTCTAAAATATAGCTGAATAGTGAGAGAAATGAACATCAATCTGCCTTAAAACATCAAATACTGCCTTAAAACATCAATCCCAGAACATCTGCAGTAGCTAAAACACTGTTTTAGTTCAACCAACCAACACCAAAACCCTGCTCCATTGGGGTGAGGAATGAGGAAATGAAGCCATGAGAAAAGGCCTGGTTTGAGCATCCAGAGCATCCCCAGGCTGACCAGCCCAGTCCTGGCTCTGCTCAGCTGTCCCCAGGTGTCACCTGCCCCTGGAGCAGCAGGCTGAGCATGGAGTTCACCTTCCAAGGGACAGAAAACCCAGACTCATTGCTGCATGTCCCTCTGCACAGACTGACAAAAGATCCTCCTTGCCCTGACACCAGCTCCCTGGCCATCTCCTTGGCTGTACAAGCAGATTTGCAGTGCAAACCCACAGTCATTAATATCTTATGCTCTGACTTTAGCACCCTGCCTCTGGCTGACTCCATCAGTACCTTGTATACCCAGGTAAAAGGACCATAAAATATCCTGCTGTCACAGGTCCCAGTTGTACCCAGGGATCTCTAGCATGGATATTTTTCTACCTGAAATGTATTATGGTTTTCAGAATTATAATGTCTGTAGTATGGACCAAACTCTAAGAGAGAGCAAGTATGCACAAGCCCACTGTTTTAACAGCTGCAGTCAGAAAATCAAAAATAACTAAGAAAACAGACATGCAAAATGAACAGGCCTCTGGATACTGTGAAAGCAATCCAAAGGCTTTGCAAGGAATTTTCTTTGGGTTTATTCCCAAGTAGAGGTCTCAGCATAATTGCCCTGCCCCTGGATACCAGTTGCCATTTTTGTGTGAGGTAGTTGCAGCCCTTCCAGCAACATCCTTACCTCCACAAGGCTGAGGCTGCCCTTCCTTGCTGACTGTGAGAGCACACCCATTGCAGAGGGTGCTCCTGTTTCTCCCTGGCTGCAGGGGCTGCTGTCCTGGACCCTCCTGCACATGTGAACACTGCTCAGCCCTCTGCTAATGGCCACAAAGAGCAACTCAGTGGCACCATCCAGTGCATTCAACATTCAGCAGAAAAACCCCAAGGAAAGGCAGCAGATCCAAAAAACAAAGAAAGACTCCAGGTGAAGGTCCTGCTACGAGCTCCAGACACCACCAGGCAGAACTGGCCTCCCTTCTCCTGGAATTACCCTTTTCCCTCACACAGATTGCCTCTGAGATCTCAAAAGCAACAGAGAGCAGAATAGAAAGAGCCCTTGGGGCTGAGGGGAGAGAGAGAAGGGGTCAGGACATCCAGGAACAGTAAAGCAGGAGTAGTTACTTTCTCCTGAGCTTGATATTCTCCTGAGCTTTTGATATTTTGCTTTTGATAGGTTTTGCATATCCCTTCCACTGGGCAGAGTGAAATGATGAACTGCTTTTAAACCCAAAGCCATTTTCCTCCCTGATGCACAGCCCTTTGCCTTGGAATTCACCACCACCGCCACCTCCTCCGATTTGGAAATGCAATCCCATACAGGCAGGTTGGAGGTCCCAGTACAAGGAGGTGTTTCTGTCTGTACTCATGCCAGTGCTCTCCATTCCACACCATTTCACAGTTCCAGTCAGCACAGGCAGTCTTGAACAACGCAAGGGACAGAGAGCAGCCTCCTCAGGCAGCTTTGAAAACCAACTTTTATCTTTTCTCCTCCGGTGTAACAGTCTGGGAAATCTGCCTACACAAAACCTGATGGCCCCACTCCAGAAAGCATGGAAGAGCTGAAGAGATCACCCACACACAAGGGACAAGGCAAGGGCAGGATGTATTGATGGCTCCTGTTCAAAGAGATGCTCACATAAGGCAGCACTCTTAAATTAGAGAGTCTGTGGGAGCCTGGGGCCCTCAGTCACCTTCAAATACTTTCCCTAACAGGGGAGTAGTAAATCTCAGGGTCCTGGGGGTAGCAAGTATGAATGATTGCTCATAAGCTCTTCAGGGTGTTTGAACAGGTACTTAAGCATTGAATTGTGGCTTGAGTTATGTCTGGGCACTCCAGCTCTCATGTCCATGGGCTGCTGCCATGGCCAGAAGGTGTCATGTTTATTGAGCACAGGCAGTCACTCCAAAATGCCCTGGATATTTCACTGCTAATTCATCTTCCCAAGTGGTCTAAATAAGCCCAGGCCTTGGGAGACCTAGATTTGATCCAGCCAGACACAATTTGTTGTCCTAAGATCCCAGATCCTATATGATGGATATCAGATCTCTCCAGACCAGGACTCCAAGCAGAGAAAAAGAAACAGGTGAAGAAATTCAGCCAGAATTTCTGAAACTGATTCAGAAATTCAGCCAGGCCCACAAAGAAAGATGTAGCCAACTCAGGCCAAGGGGTGATTGAAAATGAGGTCAGAATTTGAGGACCTGAATCCAGCACAGGAAGGACAATTTAGCTGCAAAAGCTCTGCTGGTGCTGTATAACAAACCTGCCACCTGCAAGGCTGAGTGTCTGTATGAGAACACACACCAGAGGGCAATGGCAACACCTGGCCTCCCTAACATGTTTTACTGTGGACTTTTGCTGTCTAGTTCAGCTCTTCCTCCCTTTTGAAGCCACAAAAATCCTCCCCTGTCTCTCCTTTTATTCTCCTTTTCCCCCACAAACCTCTGTCACACATTCTTTCCAGCTGTTACCCATTTTTTCTGGAAAGATCAGGAGGTCCATCCACCAACCTGTCTCCTGGAAAGCGAAACTTGCTTTTCTATTTTCTTGCACTGAACATATTTTTCCATTTTGTCTGGGAACTTCCAGACAGGCAATCATACAAGTGCAAAATATTCCCAGATGCACCTGCAATCAGTGGGGTAGCAGCAAGTTCTCCCTCAGCAGATGTCCATGCCAGCAGTACATGCACTGTACCTGCCTGACCTGCTAATGAACCCTGCACTCCACGCCCTCCTGGGTTTGCCCTGAGTTTTGCTGCTGTTTTCCCCACTGCTGAGCTGATTCTCCTCTGTGGATTTTGGGGACATCACTGAGCTGCAGCAGCACCTGCCCGCCAGGCTCAGGACCCTGCAGATCTCACACACAAACCCATTGATTTGGAGCTCTGGATCAATGGCTGAGAGCAGCTTTTTGTGTAAAACCAAGATGGATTCTTTCTTGCAATGGATTTTCCCATCAGGTATGTGCTGGGCTGCTGAGTAAAACACAGCAAGCTGGTTTCTCCTCCCTGCTATGGTGCGCAGATTGATCTGTCTCAAGTAAAAGGTACCAGGTGGTGCCATGGAGGCTACAGACTTTTCTGTCACTTCAGAGTTTTAAGGGTTGGGGTTTTTTAGACCTTTCTTAAAAGAAATAGGGATCTTTTCCTATATCCTTAGTGAATATAAAAGAAAAGGAAGAAGTCAAAGAGCCGAGCGGTTTAGAAGGAACCTGCAGGAGTGTACGTGACCCAGACCCAGAAAGTCCAGAGAAGAGTAATTTCAGCCCTATCACCTTTACACTTGCTTAAAATTGTAAACACAGTGCTTAAATTTGCTGAACTCAATATTTTGCTTTCTCTTCCCAAAATGAGAAGAATACAGATGTTAGCAAAGACAACCTGAGGCACAGAATTCACTGTACAAAAAACTACTTTACTTGGAAGTGTTTTAATCAAGATCTTCTCCTGTAAGACTCCTAAGTTAGACAGAAGGAGTGAGCCAAAACCAGGACACAGCTTAATTGCCTGACCCAGGGCCAGCTGACCTTTCCTCAGCCCATTGCTTGGCCAGCCAACAGTTTTTTGGCATCAAAAAGACTGAACTGTGTTTAGTCACTTTTCATTTTCTCACTTGCACACTGTGTTTGGCCATTGAAGGACAGAACAACACACAGACCTGATGCCACAAAATCCCCAGGGTATCCCCTCTCCTCAAGTGGAGAATTGCAGTGAATAGCAACAAGGTTCCTAGAGAAACAAAAAAATCCTCCCTTCCTGTAAAGTACACAAAATCAGAAAGGAACATTTTTTTTTTCTCTTTCTCTGAAAATTATTTATAAGAATGGATTTACAAGAACAAACCCAGGTTTGCTCTAGAATGGAATATTTCAAGCCATATTCAAGGTACTATTCACTATAACTTAGTAATTTTAGTGCATTCAACACTCTATTTGAAACCAAAATAAAGACAAAGCATATGAAATATGCTTAGAACTACTTGTATTTCCCATATTAACAGCATATTTTCCATGCCTTATTTATCCTTTCTGCTGGCATATCTGCTGCAGACTTTGAATCAAAGTAAAGCTACACTCTTTTTATTGCCAATTCTGACTGGATCCCTGATAATAAACCATTAAAATGACAAGCAAGTATATAAAACAAATTGAATCACTGATGCCTATCTATCACTGTTTTGACTATAATAAGCACATCTCTCCCTTTTCTCTCTTGTCGTACATCTGAAGAGGATTTTTTTATTTTTTTAGCACAAGTCATAATTCAAAATTATCCTACTTGGGCATCAAATCACATCTACAGCTCTTTTTGGAATTTTATAGTACATTTTGCACAAAATTAAGTGAAGGCAGAACTGGTGCTCCTTTGGGTAAATGTTCATTCCATTTCTCTCTTCCTGGACTACTTTAAGTTACTCTAAGCTTAATGGAATTTAATGCCAAAATATTTCCTGTAAGAAATTAAATGTCCAGCAAAACTGTCAGTTTTCAATATGAATTACTGGTCGATGCCAGTGAAAGATTTTGCATGGATCTGTGTTCCCTGGAGTCTGTGCAGGCTTTATCTCAGCCCTGTCACCTCTCCAGCTGCCACAACCAGGTTTGCTTCTTCCATATTTTTATCACATTATTGAGGTTGTCACATGAAAATCTCTTGCATCAAGCCAAGAGAAACATTTAGTTCTTTTTATTAGGCATTGCCTGTTGAGCTGACAGTACCAGCCCTGACAGAGTGTAGAACATGACCTCAACACCTCCCAAGCATCTCCCAGCTTTCCAGTCCCTTCAGCTTTTACTGTCAGAGAGACTGGAACCCAAAACCACCAAAATGCAAACCTTGAGGCCATCCAGGAGGCAGCAATTAACACTTTTGAGAGCAGCCCTTGGGAGTCATCCCTAACATGGCACCCACTGCCCGAGGAGTTTGGGCTGAATTCTCAGCATCATAAAGGAACTCATCTCAAGTAGCTTTTCATCAGCTGGGAGATCTCACACCTGAAGCAGTGAAGAGTACAGGGTATGCACACCCATTTTAAAGTTTGCACCGTGCACCAGCATTCATGTGCTGACTTTGTTTCTCTTAGAGCAAATCCCAGAAGTTAAACAAGATTGCTGATTTCTGAAATTTCCCTGCAGAGAGATCATAATTGTAGAACCTTCTAGTAATAATCTAGAGCTTGTAGAGTTTCATTTTAAATCTGCTATCCCTTCCAATCCTCACTTACAGTCCTGTGGACATTCCTCCTTTCTGCTGGTCATTTAGAAACGATGATATTTATATTTCTTAATGAAACAAACCGAGCCACTCTCCCAGGCTGAGCTCAGATTGTCTCAGCCCAAGGCTTTGCAGCAGCACAACCTGAGGCTGCTCCCCCTTGGCACGTCCTGCTTCTGTTGCTCCTCCAAAGACACAGAACTTGGTGACAACTCCACCAAAGCTGCCCCAGCAGTCCCTTCCCACACCCCAAACTCCATTCAGAGCTTGGGGGACAGCAGCAGCCCCCCAAGTCTGGCACTGGCTGGGGGTTCCCAAATGATCATTCTGATTTTCAAACGTTAGTTTTGCTTTTAGCTATATGAATCCCCAAACCCTGGCAGACATGTAATTATACAGAGGCAGAATTAGGAAACCTTTCAACAGCTCAAAGGCACCTAAAAATGGCTTTGTCTTCACCTCATCAAATTTCAGTGGGCACTGGACAAGTCTAAAAGCCCTGCTGGATAAAAGTCCAATGACTCCAGTTGTGGACCTCTGGAATAGAGTGACCAGTCTAAAAATATGACACAGAAATGTTATCTATGCTTAAAATAAAACTTATAAAAAGGATTTGATACCAAAAACCTCCTGCATATAAAAAGTGAATTAAAGCATGCTGTTCAGAGTTCTACAAAACACCCTAATTTACTACACCTACCTGTTTAATCCTATAAAAAATCTGTTTAAGCCTGTTCCTGCTGTCCCTAAATCCAAAGGAAAGACACCCTCCAACCCAACTTCTGGCTTAACATTATAGAGAAATTAGGTTATACATGTTCTTGCCCCTTGAAAATTTAGATTATCTTCCACTTAACAAGCTGTGAGCTGAAGTTTACTGTCCTGTGGGAAAGTCCTGTCAGCATTACCAAAACTTATTTCAGAGAACAATCGTATGTTATAAATCAAAAACAGTTCATCATTCTTAAAAATGCTGAGTTTAGATATATACATCCACTTTCCAGCTGCCAACAAGCCAGGGACACCGTGGCTTGTGGTTACATTTAGGGTTAAGTGAAGATGTTGAAGATGGTGGAGACAACAGCCTGATAACTACATTTGAAGTGTTCAGGATTTTTTAATCAGATACATTTTTAACAGTAAATTTTAAATTCCCTTAAACTGGGATGTCCTTTGCCTCAGTTGCTCTTTTGCTTTGTGAACTTTCAGAGCTCACATCCTCCAGCTCTTCTCCACTGCCACAGAAACAAACATGAGAAAACCTGAAATGTGAGACAAGCTCAGGGTGCAGAGCACTGCAGCAGATGGTTACAAAGAGACAGCAAATCTTACATGAAAAGGAATTTAGAAGCAGAGAAAAAAGGTTCACTGCTGCTTCCATTCAAGGGGAAATGAGGGTTCCCCCCTCTCCTGAACATGCTGAGATCAATGTTCAGTTTGTTGGGACTCGCAGAAGTGCTCAAAGGCGGCCTTGCTCCCTCTGTCACGGAACCAATTTACCATGAATATCACTCAGAGCTGCTTCCAGGCTTTGTCATTTCATAACTCAAGATACAATTTAAGGGGAGTTCCAAATTAATGTGAGCAAGACCTTTAAAATCAGCTTTATAGTTTCCAAAAGAAGTGGTTTGTGCAATGGAGTGGGGAGGCAGGGGAGCACATGAGCAGCACCACTGGTGTTTATTGTGTCAGAATAATACAGAATATAGCTGGGATTACATTGCTCCTGCCTACACAAGCATGATAGCACCTGAGAATTCTCTCCACAAAGGCCATTTTGTTTTCTTGTATATTTTATCACTTTCAGAGGTTTCAGACTGGTTTTCATCAGGAAGAAAGCTGCTCTCCATAAGCTGCCTTTGAAATGCACACAGGGGAAATCATTCCCATTTCAGACCTGCTGACCCAAACAAGCTCACCAACAGCAAGCCCCACGTCCTGTGTGTCCTAACCTCCTCTCAATATGCTTTCAGCTGTTTCCCAAGTCCCCCATTTGCCTGGCTGTAACTCATCCACCCCCTGACTCCCAAAGCAAGCATGGCTTGAGTTCTGCCGGATTTTCCCCCTGGAGGAGCTTTAATGTATGTCTTTCACCTCGAGCTGAGAATTTTCACTAAACTTGGGGAACTTTGTTTCTGAAGGCTCTAAATTACTTTCAGCTTCAGTGGAAACTGGCCCTGGCTTGGAATGTAATTAGCAGGGGGCTGATGAAGATGCACAAGCAGTCACACAGGTCCGCTGGCCACAGGTGTGCCTGTTCTGGGTATGAAACAACACCTCAAATACTCAGTGCAGGTTTGGTCACTGCAACGTTAAGATATTGAGCCATTAGAGTTTCCAAAAGAGACCATGAAGATGGTAAAGGGCCTGCAGAAGAGGATGAAGGCACTCAGTTGGGTGAGCTGCAGCAGAGGGGCTGAGGGCAGAGCTCCCTGGGACTGCAGGGGCAGCTCTGAGCTCTGATCTGGGCCAGGGGCAGCACCCAGGGAGTGGCTGGAGCTGGGCCAGGGCAGCTCAGGCTGCAGAGCAGGGAAAGGTTCTGCTTCCCCAGAGGTGCTGGCACTGCCCAGGCTGCCCAGGGAACGGGCACAGCCCCGAGGCTGCCGCAGCTCCAGGGGTGTTCAGACAGCAGGGATGGACAGGGGGGATGGTTGGGGGTCTGCAGGGACAGGGGCTGGATCCATGATCCTGGTGGGTCCCTTCCCACTCAGATTATTCTGTAGGTCTGTGATATTACAAAAAATTAAAACCAAACAAACCACACACTCCCAAAAAGAAAAAAAAATAAAAAGCCAAACTCAGCTTCAAAAGCCTACAGCCTGCTGGGTCTCATTCTGAATGTGAAGGATGTGAGGGTGTCTCTGATTCCATTACACAGGGGATTTGAAACCCACACAAGTGATTTGGGAACCTTTTATTGAGTGTGACAGGACTGTGCCTGCAGGCAAGGACAAGCCCAGTCTTCCCAGTGGAGGAAGCTCAGGAGATATTTGGATCTGGAGGGAAAGACATCATCACTAAGAACAGGGGGAGTACAACAGAAACTGGAAGTTACGGATATATGGATAGAAAAAATAGCTTTATCCTACCTAAATTTAAGTTTGAAACCATATTTGAGCTTTTACTTTTTATTTATTTCAACATTCTACTTATGAATGCAGCAATATAAAAGCAATTCATCCTTAATTATAGTGGTTTAGCTGAGTTGCTATAATTTTCCTGTCCTTTAATTCTCCCCATGTTTATAACTATTAAAGAGCTTAGGCTCTGGTAAATTTTTTATTCTTCATAATTGCCAAGCCTGAGCAGAGCAATAAAAGCTCCATGTTTAGCATTTCCTCATGTAATCCAAAGTCACACTGTGCCAAATATAAGGCACTTGAAGTAAGTCCCTGTGGGTAGCGACGTATCTGCTTTAACTCATGGCACACGAGGTGTCTGATGTGGATTTTGGAGTCACCCACACACCTATTCATCCCCAGCCCACCCAGAGCCAGGCACAAACAGCTCCTATTTTTTATCCTCTTGTCACTCCTTTGTTCAGCAGTCACAACTCACTCTTTCTACACTTCCACTTTTCTGGAGCAACCCACCCTGGGAACCCAGACGTAAGGAACTCCTGCATGCCGCCGGGTCCCTGGAGCACAGCTCCCCAGACCTGTGAGAGGGAAGGGGGAGAGGATCTGATCCTTTACTCAGCAGCTCTGTCCTCCCAGAAAAGGGTGATATTCCACCACACTCTCGCTCTCCTGAGAGAAAACTCTTGTTTTCTCACAGGAAAACAAGCCACCCTTTCAGCAATAAAACATCCTAATTGTGGTAGCGGCAACCTGCAGATTTTACTTTAAACAGACAATTGAAAACATGCTACTTTTTTTTTTTTTAAGTAGGGAAAACCTTAGGCAACACACAAGAATATGGGAGGGACTCAGGAAATTCTTTCAGATGTTGCAAGCTCCCAAATTAAAAGAAAAAGTCCCTAGCTGCACTTGAAAGACAGCTATTTCCTCAAAATTCCCATTTGATCACATAAAATGTGGCCATTGGTGATGCAAACAAACACTCCTACAAAACCAACTCAAGGTTTTGTGAGCAGCCCAGCTCTCACAGACCACAAGAGAAGGCAGGTCCACGTGCACCCCTGTGGGATCATTGGACCCCTCCACAGAACCCACCACCCAAATGGCTGCATCCCACAGGAACAGCCCCCGACCATTTTAATTTCCCTCCTTTCCTGTCTAATTTTCAAAGGTTTTGCCCAGGGTCCTTTGCTGGACTCTATTGTTTTACAGGATCAGAGCTGTCCTCCTTCAGAGGAGACTCCTCACTGTCTGCTCTGAGCTTGCCCAAGCTTCTTTTCCCTGCAAGATCCTCACCCCATGTCCCCCAAAACAAACCCTCAATACAAAGGCTGCCTAGGAAGCCCACATTCCAAGGCCAGTAAGCAAAGGCTTCCTCAGCAGGACCCAAATCCCTGACTATCAGCTTGTCACAGCTTCAGTTTACAGAGTTTATAATTGTTTGGGGAGGTGCATTACAGAGTAAGCAAAATGATAACAATTCTAAAATATATGCAGCGGGTTTTGTGCAAAGATTAAACAGCTTGGTCCTATTCTCCCTGGGAAACTGGAGACTTAGCAAACATGGAATTAACATTTTTAATATTGTGAAGGGGAATTAATCAGCTGATAAATATTGGGAGGTGGGACCAAGAAATAACCTGATCAACAGCAGGTATTCTGCTGCTATCTCGAGGCTGAGGAGGGAAGGAGGATTTTGTTTGTGAAGGCTCAGCAGGGAGCAGAGCTTGCCTGGGAGGTTCCGGCCAGCAAGGCAGTGACGTGTGGGGTACAAGGGGTACAACGTGTGGCCAGGCAGAGTCCTCACAGCTGGCCCCACAGCAGGAGCTCTGTGCCCCACCTGAGGGGATTTTGTCCAGGTGACCTGGTGCAGCAGGGGCAGAGGCTGGGAATCCCACCTGGTCACTCACCAACACACACAAGAAGTGAATCTTTCAGCAGTCTCAAACCCAACCACTCACCCAAATGTTAATTACCCCAGAGGACAGCACACACGGGACAGGCTTTGTTTCTCTTCACTTGTAAGCAAAGTCATTTCCAGGTGGTGTTACCGTCATGCTTAATTTAGATTTTGTAACATCCTGGAAACCCTGACATGACGTGAATGATGGCTCTTAAAACATACTCCAAAGCTGCCTGAGAGCCTTCCACTAACTGTAAGAAACTGAGAAGAGGAAAAGGAAAACAAGCAAGGCATCATTTGCTTTCTTATCAACTATTTTATCATAAATTTTCTTCTTTTAAAAAAGGGGCTACAAAAATAGCCCTGCATCACAACTAAATCTTTGCAGTTAACACATGCAGATCTGGGTAACATATTCATGCCACCCCTAAACAACCAACATAACTTTCAGAAACTTGCATCCTTTCCTGAACAAAATCAGCACCTTCCCAGCACTGGGTCATGTAGGATCAATGCAATCTACACCAAGGCTGGATATATCAGGGAACTTCACATCACAAAGGTCAGGTGTTGCCAGTGAAGAAGCTGCAGCCCTAGCTCAGCTCATGCTGGAATTTCCACCCAGCTTCTGAAGAAGTTTCACCATTCTCTCCGAGCTCCCAAAGGCCCCGAGGCTCCACCACCCACGTCAGAAAGGTGGAGGCAGCTCAGAAGACAGGAGCAGGGAAGGCAAGCAGAAGCTGCAGGGGTGTGTATACAACCCTGGCATGATGTCCAGCTCTGAAAACACTGCCTTCAGTACAGCAAAGTAACAGGAGTTTTCGTTTCAGAATGTATTAAGCTACAGCCGAATATTGAGCATCTATGGGGCCAAATATTGTTGTCACAAACATGGTACTGCTCTGCGCAAAGCTGGGGGAGCAAAAAAAGGCATAAAGAGTGCTGTGCTCGCCTCAAGTCACCTACAAACATTCCATTCCTACATACTCCACTGCAAGCTGACAAATTCAGCCCCCTGGGCACTGGTATTTTATTAACCTTTTAAATTATCTAAATGTTTGCAAAAATTGTTGTCATTTTGCCACATGCTTCCTTTTCCACTTGAGCTTCGTAATGCAGAAGTGACAAGAAGTGGGAAGAAAGGTTAGAAAAGCCAACCAATCCCATTCTGGAGTACAATTAACACAGTACTTCAGTTTCACAGGGCAGTTTTGGCTTAGTAAACATAATGATAGCTTTACTCCAAGGTATAAATGAGAGGGCATTCATTTGCATTACTAACACACCTTGACAAAGGTTCCAAGATCAAAGACAAGCTGTCAGCATAATTGTAAAATAACACTTTTCCTCATTTTAATTACTTGAAATAGCTTTTGTGTATTATTAATAACATTCTCCACCATTAGAACAAAACTTGATTAAAGGCACTGCTTTGTGCACAAACACAGAGGAGGTTTGCATAACATGGGAATGACTTAGAGATGTGTTTGGACCACAATCTCAAGCTCAGGGTGGAATTGTGGGGGGTCTCCTGTGCACCAGGAGTTGGGCTGGATGGTCCTGGTGGGTCCCTTCCAATTCAGGACATTCTGTGATTCTGTGTTTGGATTGCAAACACAGAACAAAACTAAACAAATGTGCTCACTTCAAACCCAGCCAAATCCAGGCAGTTTGAAGCAAGACTCAAATCCCTCTGAGAATCTGTGCTCACCAAAGTCTCATGCCCACCAAACCCCTCATCTGAGAGCAAGTCCCCCTTCTCACTGAAGGCATAAATTCTATTTGGAAAGAATTGCTCCCTGGCAGGGTGGGCAGGCCCTGGCACAGGTGCCCAGAGCAGCTCTGGCTGCCCCTGGATCCCTGGCAATGCCCAAGGCCAGGATGGACACTGGGGCTTGGAGCATCCTGGGAGAGTGGAAGGTGTCCCTGACATGGCAGGGTTGGAACTGGATGGGCTTTAAGCTCCCTCCCAGCCTAAAGCATTCTGTGGAGAAACTCTGTGATCTCAAGTCTGATCCCGTGCCCCATAAGCATCTCTCCAGCACTTTCAGTGCATTCTGGAAGAGTGCCCACATCCAGCTGCTTTAGCCACAGCTGGTGACTGGCATCCCCCACACATCCCATGGCTCCTTTTCCCACCTCACAATCTTGCACTTTCTGCCCAGAATAAGGACACCAGAGAAACACAGCCCTGACCATCAGGGTTACATAGTCCTGGCTGTACAAGAGCAAGGGATACCCTGCTCTTGCACTCCCCCAGTATTGCTGATGCATTGGTGTAACAAAATAATCACCACAAAAGTCCCTACTGCTGTACTCAGTATGATGTGTCCTTCTTTCCAAGAAAATGCCTTGCATTTGAGGCTTGAAGGATTAAGTGATTTAATAGGTTTTTGCATCCCTATCTTCCATGACTTGCCTTTGATAGCTCTGGTCCAGTCTCAACACTCACTGAGCCATTTCTGCAGATGATTAGCTCTCTGAATACATTTTGAATTGTTTGATTGCATTTAGTAGAGGAATACTGTAGCACAAGACTAAAAACAAATTAATTTACAATAGATAAACTTTTATGGTTGTATTTTAAAAAAAGTAAACAAAAACTCAATTTGCTTTACATGTGAACAACTTAGATGTTTTTCCAAGAGAGGAACAAACTGCAGGCATTCCATAATCCCCAAAGCAGTGACCACAACAGCTCACCAATGTTAGACTTGTCATTTGTTCCAGAGCACACACAGCAAGTTACAAACTTCCCTCAGTACCGAGTGTGGTGATTACACTGATTTTTCCCAAACTGCCCTGCCCTGTGTTGGAAAGGGCTGGCACACTGCAGTTTCTCTGTTGAGAACCATCATCACTCCATCAGCTCGTTAGCATCCCAGCAGAGAGGATGCTCTTGGGGGTGCTTGTGTAGTTTCCTGCTAAATAGGGATATAGCCCACGAGTAATACAAAAAGTAGGAAAAAAAAATCAAACCAACAAACAAACAAATTATTAACATTCTGTGATTCTCTGATTTCAGTTGTTGCTACTCAGACATAATTAGGCACTGAACCTGCACTACTGCACTTCACCTAAAACATGAAGTGTCCCATGGCAAAGGTCTTGGCGGTCTCTACCCCACTATTTTATGAGGGTGGAAATGGGAGCAGCTGATTGTGCCTGAAGGGAAAAGTTGCCTGGAAATCACGGCACCGCTTTCCTTTCAAGCAGATTTGCCTCCATGGGTATTGGAGGCATCCCTGCAGATCTGGGAGATTCCAAACCGACCAGTGCCTTCTGGCCTGCCCCGGAAAATGCTCAGCCCCAGCTGTGCCTTCAGAGCTCCTGGGCTGCTCACAGGGAGCTGCACCCTCAGCCCAGCAGGAAGAGCTGTGCAGTGCCCTGGGCACTCCACCCTTCCATGGACACATCTGCAGCCCAAGCAGGGCCAGCCTTTGGCCCTCCACACCTGGGAGAGCTCCTGGGTACGTGTGCTTGGACTGTTCCAGTGCTTGATTTACATTAAATAGGAATGGAAAAACATTCCCATAAAAGTCACACTCATCTTCTAAAGCACAGCCCCCGCGGCACAGGCAGGCCAGGTACACTGCTGGACACCCCCCCTCCACCCCAGCCCTCCCTGAGGTAACAGTAAAACTGCACTGCACACATATCCCTTCCAAAAAACTCCTTCTATCAACATGAAAAGAGTCTGAGAATCCCAAAAAGCAAAATAGCCCTTCTCTGAGAGGTTAAGATGCCTCTTACGGGAGGAAAATTGGGTACCTGGCAATCTTAGAATGCTTTAGGAAGCTGAGATTGTATTTCCCACCCATGTGAGGGAGGGAAAAGGGCTCTTTAAAAATAGTTTGTTGCTCAATATGGTCTTCTGCAGGCCTTTAACTTTTTTTTTTGCTATTCATTGAAATTTATAAGGGAAAGCTTAGAGTCACAAATGGAAAAGAGATTTGACTGGCAGCTACAACTTCAATTTCTATGAGAAATCTCCCTGGAAAACAGACTTATTTTATCTCGACCTCACCTTCCAGGAACAAAACCATGACAGTTACACACTGTTCTCTTGTGTACCCATCCTCACACTAGAAATTACAACTGAATTACAAAGCAGATTGTCTGATACTCATGAAAATAAAATTCACAGTCCACTCTACTCCAGCTAATTAATTTTCTTCAAACCACATCCCAGAGTGATCAAATGAGACATAAGCTCTTTCATGAGAAGAAAATCCCATTGGGGTTCCTGAACATCAAATGTAACAAACACCAGCATTTCAACATTTGCATCGCCATGTTTGAACCCCCATGTTTGCATATGTAAGCACACATTTGAATGTGAGCATTATGTTTTATTAATAGTGATTAATATTAATATTCCAAGGTGGTAGTCTGTGTGAGTTCTGAATCAATGCAAAACAGGCTCATGCCACGAGACAAAGGCAGACTGCTCATGGTTAAGGTCATCCAGAGAAGAGGATACATCTGAGCACACTAAAAACACGGCAAAGCACCAAGTTCCTGCTCCCAGCACTTACCGTTCACAACAGCACCACTGTGAAGCTCTCCAGCACAGCCCTTCTTTTGTCTGCCTGGCCCTGGGAACCCTTTTGCACATTTTCATATAGTTCATATTAAAAATGGGAACTTTAGCTTCCCTCATGAGACCCAGCTCTAGAGCTATTTTCCCTAAGTAATGGCCATCTGTTCGGAATGACCTCCCCAAACAACTCGCTTGGTTAACAGCAACTTTGCTGCAATTAATTCACCAGTGGGGAATGCTCCAGCCAACTTTCCATGGGCCTCTATTGTTATGAAAAACCTATTATCAAGCAATTAAATGACAGCAAGAATGCAATAAAGTACAACAGTTTTACTTGTAGCATTATCCTGGGTGCTGATGTTAATGAAAGGCTATCGCACCCCTGACTGCCATTCCGAAATTCTGCCATACAGGAGAAAACTCCCGTCAGCAGCTATTTCCAGTCTTAATGGTCTGAGCAATTACAATCCTTGCCTAAGCCCTTCCCCAGTATTTCACCCCAAATTAAATTAAGGACAGCTCAGAGGTGATCTCTGAGGGCTGCTGCTGGAGCCAGGACCAAAGGACATAAGGCCGGGTTTTCCCAAAGCTCAGCCCATGTGGGAAGGAGTTTGCTTCCCTGTCACACAGGTGAACCTCACAGAGAAGCAGCCACAATCCCTCCTCCTCTGTGCAAATGAAACAATAAACCAGCCTTCTAAATTCTCTACTCTGAATTTGTCTCAGTAGAAAATAATGAAGTTGAATTGCCCTTAAAGTCCTTTAGTGCCCTCCGGCAGGCTGCACTTCTGGCATGACACCTTTCCTTTCCTTTTCTCATTTTTAGAGCTAAACATAAATTTAAATAAACCTCTTTGAGAAATGAGATGCACATAATTGCCACAAATACCACAAAGTGTCTAGACCATTTGCCCTTTCTAATTTATGCTGGGTTTGAAATGTATACAATCACCATTTTGTATTTCTGATATAAAACAGAGCAGTAGGTCTTGAAGCAAGTTATGGGTTTTTCTCCCCATCATGAAAGAAAGGTACAAATCTATGTTGATATGAAGTAGTACTTTCCCTGCTGCTGAGAGGATCCAAGTGCAGTCATGCTGCTTGGCATGGATTCAGCTAATATGCATTTCAAGTTCCTCTGCCCTGACAGAAGGCAGTATATTTACCAGCCTGTATGTGCAGTTAGGTTAAAGTGTTGTTTTTCACTGGGACTCATAACCTCTCCTCTTTGGAATATTTATTTTCTTCCTAAAGTGCCATAGGGAAACTTTATACAACTTACTATATCACTTCTCCATCAATACTACACCCAGGTTTCTTCCGGGTAGCTGGCCAAAATAACTGGATGGGAAAGCTCCACAACAGAAATTACTGCATGAGAGAGAATATGAATGAATTCTTTGTTCATAAGCAATTTTAGATTGTTTTATAATTCAGGTTTTATAATACTGACATTAATTTTATAAGGCAGAAGTGTTTCACTCAATCTAATTACAGGAACAAGCTGAAAGTACAGCATCCCTGGAAGGGTAGGGAGATACTTTACAAACCAAACAGGAAACACAGGATTCAGCTATCTCACCTCTTAGAGGAGATGAAATTTATTTTGTTTCTTGGGAGAAACCCCAGCAATTGCCAAGTAGGATGGACAGCCTTGGCTGTCCCTCCAAACTCACTCCTCTTTGCCATGCAGGGAGAGAATCTCCCTTCTTTCCTCTGGGTCCATAATCCAAGCCAGGAACAGGAAAAACTAATGTGGTACCTTAATCTTCTTCAGTATCCTTTATAAAAAATATCTTCAACTAGAATTATACAACAGAAGCTTTAGCTTTAAAAATTGGAATAAAGCACAAGGGAACCTCATAAAATATAGGAATGTTCCCTGTGCACTGAGAAAAAGAAACAGGAAAATAATACATTAATCTAATAACATAGATAGGATTGTATATTGGAAGAACATTGATAATAAAGCAGAGGAGAGTTTTGTTCTGTAAAACAAGTTGTGCTCGCATGAGAGATACCTGAACATCACTCATGCTGCTGAGAGAAAACCTGTATTTCCCAGCTCCCTCAAGAATGACAATTTCATCTCTCCCAGCTTTCTATTGTCAAGCAAAAGAAATATGGTGTAGACTTGTATAACAGCCAAACAACTGACATTTACTTTTGGTAGTCCCTCCAAAGTTGTGCACTTTCAAAACCAATATTTTTGACTAATAACCTTTCTGTTCCTCATCATAGCATTTGTTTGGATCTCTTTCTGAGTCCTGGCTTATTGGAAATACCTTGCTAGAGTGATTGTGCCCTTGACACCTACAGTGTGATACGGTGACTCTCCTCTTGACACCACTGATACCTCCCAACATACAGGAGAGCAATGGAACAGAGCTGAGTGTTTCCCAGGAGCTCCCAAGGGAGTTTTCCCTTGAGTGTTATCCCCAGTGAGCTTTTCCTGTGTGCATTGCAAGGGACAGCTGTGACAAAGATCCCCAAAGCCAAACCATGCACTAAAGGACATTTCTGAAGCTGCCAGTCAGAGCAAGCAACAACCTTGTAGCAGATCTGAGTTCTGGGGTTTGTTTAAAAGGGGACCAGACATTTTTCCCTCAACCCCTTCAGTGTTATCTTTGCTTCTCAGGTCTCAACCTCACTCTGGAGTGCAGGTTGAAGCAGGAACTTCTTTTGCTCCAGCTGTGCACAGATGACTCTCTTCCTGGCCCAGGTCCCTGGACATCCCTGGCTTTCATCCTCCTACTTATGTCCAGTATCCAGGATCTTCCCTCCAGGACCTCCCTTCTGGTCTCTCTTCTTTTCAAAACCACTTTGAGAACATTCCTTTTTCAAGCCCTGCTCTGCTTTCCAGGACCCCAAGGCCTCAGTTCTCTCTCTGCAGCCTGTGTACAGAAGCCCAGTAGGTGCCTCTTAATCAGTAAGTCTGGCTTAGGTCTTCCAGGAGGATTTGGGGCGTGCCCCTTGTCTAATTTAGGCATTATAACTCTTTACAGCTGTCCTGTAGCAGGCTTCTGCCAGAGGTCAGAAGTTCAGTTTTGGACGTTCACACAGAGGCCACCCATGTGGCACAATTTGTCCCACTTACAACACTTTGGTATGAATTTATTAAAATATATGATGAATAGTCAGCACAAATTCCTGATTAGACCCTAATCACAGAGATCTAGCCAGAGCACAGGCACAGGTACTGTATTCCTGATTAAACCTGCAGGCAAGGCAGCCTCTGCAGGAGCCCTGCAGCACATCCAGGGCTCTCCTCACACACGTGGCCATGTGAACACGGAGCCTGACCCACGCTGGCCAAGCCATTTGTGTTCTGGGGCACTGACACCCCTGAGAGGTGCTGCAGTGGTGGTGAAACGCCACATCTGGATTCTGTTTTTGACACTGAACTTCCATTGGAAAAGACAGCCCCAGTGAAGGGAATGGCAGGGGAGAGCAGCACACAAACACACAAACGAGATGATTAAAAATGTGTAGGTGGATGCTCAGAATATACATATCAGAGGACTGGCTTTGCTCTTGTTTCAGCACAAAACCAGACTGGCCCAAGGGAACTCGGTATGGCTGAACCTACGTAAATAATGAGCTGTGAAATCAAGCCTTGAATAGCAAATAATGCACTTCATGATAGTGCTCATTTCATAATATTGCTGTACTACCTGCCTTCTGCATTAGCCTGCCTTAGAGTCAGGGGTGAGATGAGTACACAGCTGATAACCAGCTCATCAGTGGTTACATTAAAACACATCAAATTAGGCTCTGGAGTGAAGGTGGAAAAGCTTGCAAATAAGAATTTTTTTTTTTTTTTTTAGAAAATACTAATGAATTTTTTAAAATAGGTTTTGAGACATCTACTCAATTGACTCAGCTGTAAAGGCAGGGGAGAGACAGGGGTGGTTTTCCTGTCCCAACCGAGTGCCAGTGAGCCGAGCTGATTGCTGCACATATCATTTGACATCCTGCAAACACGACGAGCAGCAAAGGCAGACAGAAACGTTCTCAACACTTGTCACATTCTCTGATTGGTTTTCACTGAGCTGTTTGGCATGGAAATGTGGGGAGGGATGGAGCTCTGAGAGACAGAGTGCAGAGAGAGCGCCTGCGACAGAGCGTCATCTCCTCATTAGTGACTCTGGATTGGGGAACTGAGACAGGGACATGCATCACCATGACACTTCTGCTATTGCCTGTTACACAAATAAAGAGGAAGTTCATCATTAAATCCCAATTAAGTATGTCTTCACAGCTTTGCTAAAATCCATTTATTTTCCAGGAAGCACACAAGCACACACAGCTTCAAAGTGGCTGCAGCCCCAGCACAGTCCCCAAGCTCAGCACACCCCAGATTGGTCTGCCAAACATGGATAAACACAGAGACCCCCTGTGCCTTCAGCTTCCAAAAACTGCTTATCACAAACATGATAAGCACACAGGCAGGCAGCAAGCTGGACAGAAACTTCCATCCAAAAATGATTATGAAACACTTAAAATCTAAAGCAGCAAAGAACGCAAACAAAAAGAAGATTGAATTGCCCTAGGAAGCTCAAAAGAAGGCCATGCTTCATTGAATTCAGATTTGATTGAGATTCGCCCTCATTCATTAAAAAGTTTGAAGATGTTCAGTCAAAAATTAACTCTCGAGTTGCAGAGCAGGGTACAGAGGAGCCATTTCTCACAGGCTGGATTTCCTACACAGCTTTTCTTACAAACCCATACCTGAACTCCTACACTTATATAGGCACTTATATTAGCAAGCCACGTTTCTTTTAGAAAATAATGACACCCATCCAGACAGCTGCCAAAGCCCCCAGCACCCTGGATATATACACACACATCTCCAGCTCTGCAGCCACTCCTAACACTGACCATTCAGCCCACTGTTGAACCAACATCCATGCAACTATTTAATTAAATAGATAATCAGGTTAGTATAAAATCATATAGTTTATGACCATATGGCTTCAGCAGGGTTGGCATTTATGCTTAAATTAAGTCCTGCACTATGTATCCTGTAACTCATATGAAGTAGACAAGAATTATTATCTCCATGCCCTTCATAAATGAGAAACTGAGGTAAGAGAAGGTTGAGTGACTCACTCAAGAACCCCTGAAAGGTTAGAAGTGATGTTGTTGTGAGTGATGAGTAGAAGAGCGGCTGAATAACCCCTTGTTTAAAGCCTGAAGTATGTTTACTGAAATTGAGTAAAAATAGGCTTTGCTTTTGCTTGTTGGAATTTTTCAGCATTCTCTGATTCTTTTCATTTGCCCTCCACCAGCAGCAAAGTTCACACACATGAAAGCAATATTTAGCATTAAAACCTATAAAAGTTATTCTGGTCCCAGTGATGTTGACCTAAATTTAGAACAAATTCAAGGGTAAGCTTCGTCCTGTAACCTTCACGTGTTCCATCAGCCCCTTGTGCTCAGGCTCACAGCATCACCTTTCAGGGAGAAGGCCCTAAAGAACATCAGCACCTTGCCCAGCCCAGAGCAAGCCCTACCCCTACTATTCCCACCTTCAACACAAGCAAGTCAGCAGCATAAATCTGCCTCCAAAGTTCAAATTCTTTATGTTTATGTGCCTAGATATTTCCCCAGTACATCAATTCATTTACTCAAGTATCCATCCCAATCAAGGCAGAATAGACCATCCGACAGCAGTGAGGCTCTGGGCACTGAAAAGATCATACATATGCAGCTGAAAAGCTATAATTAAACTTGAAGCCAAGAAAACTCCAGGCATTTCCCATTGCCCAGCATGCACAAAAGGGAGTGACTCAAAGAAGAATTTGCAGCTTCTTTTTGAGCACAAACAAGAGGTGCTCCTGAGCTGGAGGTAGCAGGGTCACAGGGATCTGCATCATGGCTATAAATAATTCTGATTTTAAGGCTACAGTTAAATGAAAACAGAAAATACAACTGACAGCACCTATGCTTCTTGTCTTTCTCTATATTCTCTTACAGCTGACCTTGAGAATATTTTATATTAGCCTAAGGGTAGAAAGAAATGTTCTTCCTCACTGCAATCATTTAATAATAGCTTGTCCTCCTTCTGCTCAACATGCAAGCAGACACTGCTTTTGTCAAGCCTTCAGCAGGTGCTTTGTTCAGACTGAGCCGGTGCCCAGAGCACAGGGACTGGCCCTGCAGGGCTGTGCCCCCGTCCGGGCAGCACGGCTCCAGCTCCAGCAAGCGGCAGTGCCGCGGCGAGCAGGGGACAATTCTCTGTCACTCAGCCCGACTCTGATGCATAGGGCAACTCCTGCCTGGGGATCCTGCCCCCTCAACCAACCCAAAACACCATTAAAGTCAAACCACAAAGCGGATTTTGATTCAACAGGCCTTTCGTCAAGAAACAGCGTGTGCCAGCAGTGGGGCGATGGGGTGAAACCAGGCTGTTAAATGCATTCGGCTGCGTTCGGGAGCGCTCCGCTCTGCCCGTGTCGCTGCGCGGAGGGGCGCAGGAGGAGGCTCGGGCTGGCCTGGAGCCGCAGTGCCCCCTCCCGAGCCCGGCAGGCAGCGGAGCCTTCGGGAGAGCTCCGTGCCCGGCCAGAGCCGCTCCCGGCAGCCGGGCCGGGCGGGGCTGAGCCGGGCTGGCCCCGCTCCGCTCGGGGACCGCGGGCCGGGGCTGCCTCCGGAGCGATGGGACACAACAGCGAGGCTGTCCCACGTTCCCTTCTTGCAAACACCTTTAAGGCGAGGCGAAATGGGCAATGGGCAGGAAAGCGCTGCCCCCGGGAGCCGGACTGCTGCAGGCTGGAGGAGCGGCCCGGGAAGGGACCGGGAGCGCCACAGGCACAGCCAGGGCAGAGCCAGAGCCACAGGCACAGGCAGAGCCAGAGCCAGAGCCACAGACAGAGCCACAGCCACAGAGCCAGAGCCACAGAGCCAGAGCCACAGCCACAGAGCCAGAGCCACAGCCAGAGCCACAGCCAGAGCCACAGAGCCACAGCCAGAGCCACAGAGCCACAGCCAGAGCCACAGAGCCAGAGCCACAGCCAGAGCCAGAGCCAGAGCCACAGAGCCAGAGCCACAGCCAGAGCCACAGAGCCACAGAGCCAGAGCCACAGCCAGAGCCACAGAGCCACAGAGCCAGAGCCACAGCCAGAGCCACAGAGCCACAGCCAGAGCCACAGAGCCACAGAGCCACAGCCAGAGCCAGAGCCACAGAGCCACAGCCAGAGCCACAGCCACAGCCAGAGCCAGAGCCAGAGCCACAGAGCCACAGAGCCAGAGCCACAGCCAGAGCCACAGAGCCACAGAGCCACAGCCAGAGCCACAGCTACAGCCACAGCCACAGCCAGAGCCACAGCCAGAGCCACAGACAGAGCCACAGCCACAGAGCCAGAGCCACAGCCACAGCCACAGCCACAGAGCCACAGAGCCACAGCCAGAGCCAGAGCCACAGAGCCACAGCCAGAGCCACAGAGCCACATCCAGAGCCACAGCCAGAGCCACAGAGCCACAGAGCCAGAGCCACAGCCAGAGCCACAGAGCCACAGCCAGAGCCACAGAGCCACAGAGCCAGAGCCAGAGCCACAGCCACAGACAGAGCCACAGACAGAGCCACAGCCAGAGCCACAGAGCCACAGAGCCAGAGCCACAGACAGAGCCACAGCCACAGCCAAGCAGCCAGAGGCAGCTTTAGGAACTCTCAGAGGCACAGAGGCAGCTTTAGGAATGCTCAGAGGCACAGAGGCAGCTTTAGGAACACTCTCCCAGCGCAGAGGAGAAATGCCATGGGCTCTGCCCGCTGTGGCCGCCCTGACCCCGAACAGGCTGCGGGCACGGCCGGCTGCGGGCACAGGGCCTGGCAGTGGAGACCCTGCAGCCACACAGCATCCGTGGGCAGGAACCTGCATGCCAACTAGCCTCAGGATATCTCCCTTAAAAGCCATTCCAGCATCTAGGAGCATAAATATAATCTTCATTTTTCAATAAAGCCACTTAAAAAACTACTAATCTTCATTTTTTCTATCATTAAATAGTCTATTGAAATTATTTTTTCCTCCTTTTCTCTATTCACACATTCTCTCTTCCCAGACTTCTCATTTGGGTTTCTGATTTTGGCTCCAGCCCTGCTTTACAAGCTGATTTCTATTGAAATGGTGATAAATTCTTCCCCATCTTTCTTCCAGGGGTTCATGGGGACACAGGTGCACCATGCAGTTCAGTTTCAGAGGACAGTGAGTTTAAGGGACATGTAAAAACCCAATTTCATTTCTTCATCCTCATGCTTAGCACTGCACTTTCCCTCTGCTGATACACCATGATTGAGTGATGCACACTGTGACTTTATTTAGACAGAACTCACGTGTCATGAGGAACATGATGGCAATAAACCAACTTTTGGGCAAGACTTTGCTGCAGCTCTCACACCACGGAGTTCAAGAGCTTTCAAATCCTGCTGTCACCAAGGTTGGGAAAAACCTCCAAGATCATCCAGTGACTGATTCCCACCTTGTCCCCAGCCCAGAGCACTGAGTTACATGTCCAGGTGTTCCTTGGACACCTCCAGGGATGGGGACTGCAAACCTCCCTGAGCAGCCCCTCCCTGCCAATGTAGAATTAAAAGGATTTCTGCATGTTTATGTCTCATGTTAGCAAACCACAACTCCTTGCTTAATTTAATAACTTGATGTTACCAAAATAACATCCAAATATTTCAGCCTTGATGCTCACAGCAGCCACCCCTCTCCATGATGCTTTCTTCTCATGAATTTATAAACATCAGTTCTTCCCTTACCTGTTAAACTGAGCTTAAATGAGCACTGCTGTAAAGTTTAGCAACAGCAAGAACTTCAACTACCAGAGCACCTTTTCATGCCAAAACATCTGTGTTTGTGCACCAGCAACAATGATTAATGTCAACAGGGCTCTGGGAATTGTGTTTGTTAATTAACTGCTGCTGTAGAGCTTGCAGGCAGAGTACAAAACATGACATTCCTACAGGGTGTACACAAATACTTATTATTTTCCTTATGCAAAAAATCCCAACGGAAGACTTATTGTTTGGGTTTGTTTCAGTTAACAGATGAAACAGTTACACTTCCTGTTGGGTATTTTACAGGAGGGTCTCAACCAGCAGAATGCTGGAGAAGGTGAACAAAGACTAGGTTAGGATTCTGTACTTTCTCTAAGTTAGGTCACCTCTGGAGAAAGGCAGTGCCTGCTCTAAAGTCAAATGTGATAAATTCCTGAAGGGGATTATATGATACAGCTTTCTGTGATAGCAAGAGATTGAACTCACCGACCCAGAAAGGCTCTTTCTGCTCTTCTCTTGCTAAAATGTTTCTTCCCAGGCACTGCTTATCAGCACCAGCTGTACGAGAAGATTCTGGAGGGACCTGTTATGCAGGTGATGCTGTCAGGAGCCACGCAGCATCCTTTGGGGCACCGCCTGAATCAGCTGCTGCCAACAGAGCTGTCTGCTGCTCTGCAGAGCAGAGCCCTTCGGACACCCAGCTGATGGGAGAGCAGGTACAGCTCCATGGAACCTTCTGGCTGAACTCTGCACACCAAACAACCCCCCTGAAATATTCCCCAGCCAGGAGCTTATCCATAACCAGAACTTCTCCCCGTGCTCACTGCAGAGCCCCGTTTGCTATCCTGGGCCCTGGGATGCTGCTGTAATTGACTCCATCCATTAGCTTAAAGTGTTCCACTGTTTATCCTTCCTTTATCACATCGAACCATTGCAAAAATCTCTCCTGGTTTACATCTTCCCTGTGCTTTCAGCAATGCTATTACTCCTATAATAAGCTTAATGAGGACACTGAGTGGAAGAGTCTTCACATAAATCATCACAAGAGAAAATGCTCCGGAGATGCAAACAGCAATGTCACACTGCCCTCTGTTGAAATTTGAGGCACCAAAGTAATTTTGAAACTTCTTATTTCTAAGGACTAGAGGTTAATTATTTAATATTTTTTAACTAAAACAGCTCTTTCCAGCCATTAGAGAAGATGATTATTTTTTCCCACAGATTACAACATACATATTGAACTAAGTGTAATGAGCTGTCAAAGAGAGAAATCCTTACATCCCTGCAGTCAGGGGGGCAGCAGGAGGGCTTGCAAATTCTGAACCTGAACAATCCCTTCAAAGCTCAAGGCTTGACCCACCACTAATCAAAACAGACTGAGCCTTTTTAGCATCTGAGTCATCAAACCCAGCCTGAAGCCAGGCTGGCTCTCACCAAACCCCGTCCACTGTCACAGGGCCTCTTCCTGCCACAACCTGGCACCGATGGCAAACACTGTCTCCTTCAGAAACTTTCCTGCAGGGAATGCTTCTCCCTCAGTTAAAGGAGTGGCACGCTGGGAGGTGCTGAGTGGTCTGCAGGAACCACGAACATTTGCCCTCTGTGCTGCAGAGAACTCTCCTGCTTCACAGCTCGTCCTGTCACTGCAGTGTTAAAAGCATAAAACACAAATGACTCAAATTCTTCTGTATTTATCAGGTTGTGCCATATGTCACATTTTAAAAGTCCCAGGTGACATCCCATTATTACAACACAAGGTTTTTGACAGGCACAGACCCATACTTTAATCAGCCCCCTTTGCTTTGTACACATTGACCCAGAAATGGGTCAAGATCGATGAGCAATAGAAGTGTCATACCTGTGTGCAGCAAGTCTGTCCTCATGGACAAGATGAAGATTAGACTTTAGGAGAAACAAGTCTGCATTCTGTCCCTGTCCAGCTTGAAGTCACCCTTAGTGGGGTGGAATTTGGGGAAAACACCTTTTGGAATGACTGGCAGGAGGCCATTGCAGAGATGGGGAAGGTTCTGGAAGGAGCAGCTCATGGGACGCTCAGAGCTGGGGCAGGGCTGGCAGAGCAGAGCTGCCCAGCACAGCCTGTCCTGCACTGCAGGTTTGTCCTCCTGCGGCCAGGAACAGCCTCATCTGCAGAGAGAGGAAAGGAGAGCAGCTCTGCATTGGCATCTGGCTCAGGAGGAGCACAAGGACTGATGTAATTCAGTCATGTGCTCTGGCTGCCAGCAACAGCACAGGGCCCTCCTGAGACCCCCACCCAGACACAGCATGGAGCCTGAGGTGAAGCACATCCATCCTGATTGTCTGAATGTACATTTTTATCATGTGGGTGACATTCAAAAAGGCAAAGGCAAACCAGGCTCTTCAAAATGTATTTCTAGTAGAGATAATGTTTTCTACCACAATGACAGCTACAATACTAAATCCACCTTATCAGCATTCTTCTCTGATCTAAAAAGTAATTCATCAGCTCTATCATTGTATCTAATAAGAATATGCTGTAAAGCCTCAACTTTGAAAATGAGAGTCAAAAGCATTTGTAAGAACCCCATGAAGTTTCCTTCCTTATCTATCATTTGCTGCACACATCAGCCTTTCTTCATTTAAATTACAAAAGTAAAGAATAGGGGCTTTTGGTGACTCTAAAGATTTCTGGATTTCAGTGCTAGAAAACTGTATCCTCTGCAGCATGTCTCAAGAGGATTGGACATGCAGTGTGACCTGAGCAAACTATCCGATATGTAAAATCAAACTATCAGTTATTTTCATTTCACCACTTTTAAAGCAGGAACACACGCTGGCAGGCTCTGCTTCCAAAACTCTCCCAGGCCTGTAAGAGAGTGAATGACCATAATTTTGGCCTCCCTTACCCATCAGGGACAGGCATTTGAGGCTACCTGAGGATTACAGGATGATGGAGTCTGAGCATCCTTGGAGCAATATTAGCCTTAATTACACATATACTTCTCCCTGGAACAAAGATGCTCATAAAAGCACCCTGAGCTCCTCCCCTTCTGTTAGGAATTACATCACAAGAGTGATTTACAGATCAGTTAGTGGTGTCGCAAAGAACAAATTTTATATCAGAACTCAGGTAGAAATCAAACTTTCCTGATATGTTTACAATTTTTAATTACCAGAACAAAAAAGTATTCTGAAGACTAAACATTTAGACCCACCCTAAAATGAAACACACCCAAAGCCTGGAGGTAGTTGAAAACTGATGGAGGTTAAAAGCAGCCCGTCCCAGTAGCTGCCGTGGGATTATAAAGTCTCAAAAACCTGGGGATGGCTACAACGGGACAACCAATAAAATGACCCTTGGGGTGTGTTTTAGGGGCAGCAGCTTATCAGGATAAGGGAAGGAGAGAGGGGTCAATTAGGGATTGGTTCAGGGGGTGATGAGCAAGGGAAATTCAGTAAGAAAGGGCAGGGTTGCCTTGACAGGCAGGGCAGAAGGGGCAGAGTTGCCTTGACAGATGGGGAAGGGTCTGAACAAGGGGTGGGGATAACCTGAGGGACAGCTGGGAGGGAGGGCACAACTCAGGGAGGAACCAGCTAGGGACAGCATGAGGGATAACAAAACATACCACTAAACAATCAACTTCATGAAATAAACACAAACCACAACAACCTTCTTGGCCACCAGGACACACTGCTGGCTCATGTTCAGTCACTGCTGACCAGTGCCCCCAGGTCCCTTTCTGCCTGGGCACTGTCCAGCCACACCATCCCCAGCCTGTAACAGTGCAGGGGTTATTGTGGCCAAAATGCAGGATTAAACTTCATCTTACTGGACTCTGCCTATCCCTCCAACAATTTCAGGTCTCCCTGAGAACCCTCCTACCTTCCAACAGATGGACACACGCTCCCAGCTCAGTGTCACCTGCAGATTTACTAATGAAAGACTCAATCTCCTCATCCATGTCATCATTAAAAATATTGAACAGAGCTGGCCCAGCACAGAGCCCTGAGGGACACCACTGGTGCCTGTCCCCAGCTGGATGCAGCACTGCTCACCACCACTCTCTGGGCCGGCCATGCAGCCAGTTCTGAGCCCAGCACAGAGTGCTCCCATCCCAGCTGCACAAGCACAGAAAAGCAAAATGTGTCCAATGCCTTAATCTTCCTTTGCATTAAACAACCATGTCTAATATAATTTGATCCCCATGGTTGGCTTTTGCCATGAAAACCTGGACCAGACGATCTTTGCTTCTAACAAACTATTTTATAAGATACTAAGATATTTTTTAAAGTCTTTATCTCCCCAGAAGTTCTATGTAACAGCTCTTCCATGAAGCTAACATTTGCTCCAGTTCCTTCCTCTTTGAAGATGGAGAAGTTGAGGGGAAGTTGATGCCTCTTCAAGCTGCTTGAACTTCCAAAGTCCCATCACCTCAGCAGTGCACACAACCTCAGGAGCTTTGGGGTGTACAGCAGCCAGATGTTCAGCTGGGTGAACTAACTTCTCCTAGCATCTGACACTGCCTTTCATTCAGAGTTGTTTTATTTTTCCTTCATGCTCTATCAACCACAACCAGAATATCAAAAAAAAAAAAAAAGGAAAAAACCCAAACACAATGGGTAATTTTCCCTTCAGATTCAAATTACTTTGCCCCTTAAAGTGCAGAATTCCACAGAAGTGTCACTTTTTAAGGGCACTGTATAGTTAGCATTGAATAGAGCCAAGGCCACAGATTTACTGTTCCACTCCTGTTTCTGGAAGGATCTTTCTTATCTGTGTTCCCTGGGGCAGCAGGGTCAGCTCAGAGCCCACATCAGAGCATCCCTACCGAAGTGCTCAGGAACAGCCAGGGCAGGCTCAGCCCCAGCTTAATCCCCTGAGATCTCTCTCAGGCACCCACAAAACCCAACAGAACTGTCTGTGCCAGGGGTAGCAAAGGCATTCTGTTCGTGTTTTCCAGGCAGTTTGTGTTGAATATTTAGGTGGGTTTAATGTCAACACAGTTTCAATTAAACCCAAAGAGCACAGCAGCCAGCCTGAGGGGGCACATGTTAAATGCTGAGATACTGAGCGAGATCTCGAGAGAAATAACTTGTGGGATTGATTTATAACACTATTGTGTTTTTCTGAATAATATTGCCTGTTACATATAAGGCACCTATTTAAGCATTTTCCCTGTTCTCCAACCTCCGGAAAATAAAGTTTGAAAAGCATTCTTCTCTTTAAAAGCTCTCTTTAGTGCTTTATATTACATACGAGCCCTGAATTTCTCCTACAATTACTCAGATAATTTATCTACCAAAAGTGTAAAACAGATAATTTCCCAGCTATGAAAATACCAATATTCCACTTCAATACGTGCTGTTATTTCCTTGCCTACTAAAAAAAGCAGCTGAAACCATTATCTACCAGTTACAAAGAAATTTCAACTTTCTAAAAAGCTTAGATAAGTAAAACTGCCATTCTCAAAGGTCTACTTGAAAGCAAGTAAGGTACATTTTATATTTAAAGGTGAAGTTTCTTCTTCCACCCTAAGGGCTTTACATTCTCATCTTGATGTATTAATTAAAGCACATTTGTGGTGAATTTTTAATTATCTCCCTAATAAATGGTATCACAAGGAATAAAATGGTCTCTTCTCAAGTCTCTCTAGACTCCCCTGTGCCTTGGAAACAGCACTCAGGGCAGTAAACGAAGAATGCAAATTGCTGGGAGGCCTGTGAATGCTAATGGGAAGGGACCAGATGTCAGTCTTGCACTCTTTCTTCACCAAAGAGCTCTGCAAAATTCTGCAGCTCCACTTGGCCACACAAAAAGATACGAGCCTCCTCCGTTTCCTTCTGAAATACAGATATTTCCTTCCACTGAAAACCAGATCAAAGGAGGAAGAGGTTTTTGTGAAGCTGATTCCAGTATGCTTTTTCCTGCATCAATTTTTGCTCCATCCTCCCAGGCAGAGTGGGAAAGGACGAGGGGGTGGGTGAGGACATTTGGGGTGTTTCCACTCCCCGCTGCTGTCACCTTTTGTTTGGAGTGCAAAGCAACCAGTTCCTGTGGAGGGGCAGCCCAGGAACCACAACAGCCCCACGCAGTCACTGGGGTGTCACCTCTGGGAACTCGTGGCTGACAGGTGAGGCATCATGACTGCCACCAAACCCCAGACAAGCACAGGTAGACTCACCAAGCAGGCCAAAGAAATGGAAGAATGACCATAGAAAACCTCAGGCAAATTGCAATTTTCTGTACAACGTCAGCCAGGCACTCCCATGTGTTATAAATTATTTTTCACACCATAGGCAGGGACTTCTGCCTGTCAGATGTCAGCACAGAGCAGGTGGGAAATGGGACATCTACTGTCCAAATGGCAGACAGTGCTGCCTTTTTACCCCTACTTATGTACACACAAGCACAAAATGCAAGGAAATAATTTATTATTATTATTATTATTATTATTATTATTATTATTATTATTATTATT
>QUSF01000071.1:538023-565523 GCA_003676055.1 Chloebia gouldiae | reverse complement strand
CCTCCCATCGAATCCTGACAATAATTTTTGTTGTCAGTAGCAGCAATAAATGATTGCCCATCTTAGCTGTGGAGGACATGCAGTTTTTATGATCCAAGGAATTGCCAGTAACATGCACAAAAGTAAGGAAAAAGCATTATCCAGATTACTAGAGCAGCAACCTGCTGGAACAGGCTTATATAGTACAACCTGTCGAAATATTCATTGATCTCTTTGCTTAATGCAAGGCTTAGTACATGAAAATGATACTTTGCACCATCTTATTTACTACAGGCAAGAAGGTTAATGCAGGAGAACATATTAAAGGTCATTTCCATTCTTTGAAATAATTAAGTGTAGCACTTGCAGAATCCTTTTAGGGAGATTTGCAGCAGAAAATGCTTTTAAGTAACTCCATGGGTAACCACATTAAATCCTCAGACAGTGGAGGCTGGACAAAGAACTTGGAATAAGACAGCAGCCCCCATGGGAAAGTCCCAAGGTATCTTGAGTTTTCAGACCAGCAGTGCCCACTGCACACCCTTTTGTTCCATGGCTCTTGTAGGCCCAATAGGAACACTTTTATGTGCTTACAACTACTTTAATTCAATATTTCCATACTGGAACAAACCTTTAGTGGACTGGAAATACAGCATATACTTCACTGTCATTTAACCAGATATCTGAATGGCTCCAAAATACTGACACCATTAAAGGGAAGCTCACTAAACAGGAGCAGGAATCCGGCTGAAAACCACAGAGTCCGGTGGTGCTGGACCCAGAAACTCCTCTTGTCATCTTGTAGAAAATGTTTGGTTCATTTGGAGCTGAAAGAACTGTCAGAACTCAGCAGGCACATGGGAGAAGCTGGGTCTGCAACCAGGGAGGAGGAGCCCAGCCAAGCCCAGCACTGCTGGCGTGGCTGGAACTTCATTTCCTGCCTCTCTTTGGGTGCAGTATTTTTGTTAGATGGAGAACTTTTAAGAAATCATTTTTAATACTCTTGTTCAGTGTTGCCTCCTCTTGAGGTAATATAGCTAAAATACCCAAAGCTGGTGATAATGAAAGAGGTGCACAGAGAAAGCAAAGAGGAGGTTCCTGTATTTTAATCAGCAGTTGTAACACACATGGCAGGAATCATTGAGCGTCACATGCAGGAAGCACAGGAGAGGCAAGTATGTCTTCCCTAAATTAGGTCATAAGAAGAGCAAAGGGATGTGTCAAAATTATGAGGTGGAGAGGCTCCAGCTATGCAATATTTTGGTGGTCTCTGTTAGTGCTGGCAGCTACAGGGACATTGCCATGCTTGAATTACACCAGGTGACATTCCCAAAGCAATGACAAGCTCATAAACACCACAAATTTGCTCCCCAGGTCCAGTGAAACCCTTTAGGAGCCTCGAGCTGCCCACAGGGATGCCGTGAACCCCAGCAAAGCTCCGGGCATCAGCTCCCAGCAAGGAGTGAACTACATACTGCTCATAGAGAGCAGGCAGGGACCAGCTTCTGCTTGGGAAATCTAATTGTATTAATGTATCACTTTTCAGGCTCAGTAATCACTTGCTTCTGTATAAAAGCCATAAAACTCAAATGGAAAAGCCAAAGTGCTGGGAAGTGACACCATGTCCTTTAAACATCCTCGGGCTGTTGGCAGTGGTGGGGTCAGCAGATCAATGAGCGCTGCCTGCTCACTGCTCCTCGTAGCTACACTTCCACCTGTGCAGAGCAGCAGGGTCTCTGCCCATGCCCACAGCCCCTGGAAGGGCACGGTAACCCTCGAAAGACGGGGCAAGATGCCAGGGAAAGATTTCTCCTTCCAGCACAAGTCACTGTGGCACAAACGTCAGGAATATTTTCCTGCTGAACTCTGCTGTCAGCTACAGGCTGCCATTTCTACCCTCAGACACATTACAAGCATAATGGAGAACACATAAATGAATGCACAGTCATTACAGATATTTATATGCATCCTGCTGGTGAGAGATCATACCGATAATTCATATGTGGTAAAGCCACAAAATTATGAAGGTCTTCCTAGCACAGCCGTTCATAATCCAATGGGAATCCATTTACATTTTTTATTTCTCATGCTACAAGAGGCAATTTATGACTGTCTGTATTTCACATTATGTTTTAGAGGTGATGATAATGTAAAAGCAGCCTGACCTCAAAATGGAATAACTGATTGAGGCAGAGAGCCATTGCACAAAATGTATACTTGGTTTCTTAAAGAAATAAGCAACTACAGCTTTTTAAATTTTTGTCATGTAATTCACTTCAGAAAAACATTTTCATCAAATTAATTTGTTTAATTTAATTTAATTTTCCTTTTAGGCGCAGAGATCTGGATTTATTTGATTTCCTTAATTTCAACCCAACACACAAATGCAGGCTCTTTCAGAAACATTAACATACCTCATTCTCTGGTCTTTCATTCTGGTCCTTCCCAAGCCCCTTTGTGGTCAATATTGAGCTGTTCTCAGCCCAAATGGATATTTCAAGACTTACTATTTATCTTCTTCCTTATTGTGTTGTGAGACATAAGCTCTTGGTATGTTTACATGTATTTAGGAGTTTCTGTGGTGACATCACTAAAAGAGGATGAGAATGAATGTCCGAGTTGTCACACCTAACTACATAAAATTTTATGGGTTTGAGTTGTACTTATTCCTTCTTAGAACTGAAATAACATTTGTGATAACAACTATCCTATGTCCTCTGTGAAAGCTTTCCTTTACCTGTGCTTTTGTTGTGGGGTTTGTTATTATTTCTGGGAATAAATCTTCTTTCACATCCATTTGATATCCTAACAGGAATATAATTCTGCCCGTACCTTTGCAAACCCAGCACATTTTCAGATTCTCAAGTCCCCAGCATTAAGGACAGCATTGCCATATTCTGGTAGCAGTTTTTTAAAAGCAGTAAATTGTGTTCTCTCTTTTTGGGGGCATGAGTATTTCAGAGTAGATCCATAAAAACTGACAGCTAGCTAAACTTTATACATCTTGACCTCACTAAGAGTCCTGTTTCACCTGCAGCAGAGCCATTTATATTGGCATCATGTGTTACACAAGTCTGGCTGCAGTAAAATTACCCTTAATAAGCCAAACTATATATTAAAAGAATAATGAAATAAGAAATAATGACTATAATATTTAATGTGTCATTTAACTGTCACATTAATAGTAAATCCATCAGTAAAGATGACAGAGCTACAGTGATTTAGCAGTCACCAATCCAGGCCATCAGAGCTTTATGTTAATAACAGCAAAGAGCATTTTGGGGCTGAGCCATGTAATTTCTCAGATGGAAAATTGCTTTCTTGAAGTCCCTGAACAGTTACAACTACATGGGACTTGTAAGGCTGCTCAAAATTAGTCATGGTATCAGAACGTGGCTCTAGCAAGGGTAAAACATGATGCCATTTTCCAGATTTTACTGTGATACCTCCTGATGAACTATTTTAATCTTTTTAAATATCATTGTGACTATACAGCATTTGGTACTATAACAGTGCCTTCTTCTTTTCACATTAAGCAAGCCCAGTGTTGGGCAAAGGTACAAATTTATTTCCCACAGTGTGAGACCTGAATTGCAACTGAGCTTTTGAACGTTTCAGGGATGTCAGCCCCAAGCTCTCTTTGCTCACCATGGAAAACTCCAATTGCCCAAACAGCCTCCTTTCCATGGAAAGGCAACAGCTCGAGTTCCACATGCCCTGTTATCCCTTCCTGCATGGAAAAGGCCACCAGTGCAAGTTTAGCAGAAGTCACATGAAACCCCTTTTTTCTTGGGCACTGGGCATTGCTCTCCAGCCTCCCAGAACAAGAGAAAAGTTCCACAGTCTATTACAAACATCCCAGGCCATTTGACCATTCAGATTAAAAACCCTATAAAGATAACCCATGAAAACATACAGGTTTACCAAAGTCTGCTTCAGACTGTGTGCTCTGTGTTAGCCTTCAGGCCTGAAGCTGCAGCCCTGGTTTCAATCTTTAGTGCTGACCTCCCCCAATAACAGCATTCATGGCCACTGTGCTCTGCTTAAAAATTCAGTAGCCTCTGGCCACAGACAACCATCCACCAAACAGCCTTAAATGTTATCCTCCCAAAGCTAAAAAAGTTTGTTTAGGATTACTTTGGCTTTCAGGTCACATTCTTGCATCCTTCCTGAACTCTTGCTTCCCAGGAGATTCTGCCTGGTGATAGATTCAATGTGTTTTTCCTCCTGTCCTTTAAAGCCGATTCATTCATCACACTAGGTGGGGTACATTTTTTAAGCACTGGAATGAGAGCTGGTCAGCACAAAACAGCATGTGTGAAAGGGAAAACTGTGCTGAAAGCAGGCCTGAGGCAGTACTGGGAAAGAGTCCAGAGAAATACACAAAAACCTCCCTTATCAAACCCAAAACTTTGGATCAAGCAGCTCACTGCACCTCCCTCTCAAAATCTCTGGAATCTCAACTGATGCTCCAGTTGTTATCTTGCATTAAGATTTACTCATATTAATCTGGAATATGGTCCAAAAATTTCAAAATTTTCTCTCATCTTTGCTGAGGGAAGGCATCAGGAAAGAAAACTTCTCCACAGCCAGCCTGGATTGATGTTGTCTACACAATGAACACAACACCACAGACAGAAACTATTCCAAGTAATTTTCACATCACTTTTAAAAGACAATGACATGTCTCCACATATATTCTCTGTATGTACACTCATCCCCTTGGCTCCCCCAAATTACTGCCAAAAAAAGATCTTTTAGAAAACAAGACCAGCTTTCTTTGTAACCAGAATTGTGCATCTCATCGTTTACTTTTCACATCACAACCAAAAAGAATTAGGATGTAAAAAATGCACATCAAATAACACAACTACTCCCAAGACTGACTAAATGTAAAAACTGAGGAAATCTCCTCTTAAAATCAGATTAAATTAATAACAGGCTCTGCCTTTGCATGGTACAGAAATACATTTTTACTAGGAATTACCTAATCATCAAAGATTTGACTCTTGACAGTCCAGCTGTGAGTTTGGGATTGGTCACAAAAGTCAGGGCATGGGGTTTTCATCTCTAGGGATATTCACTGTTGCACTGTGTGCACAAAAACAAACCCACTGTTTAGAACTCAGGTTGTTAATACCCACCAAAATCACAGAACACATTTTGAATTCAGACCTAGAAGCATTGTTGAACTACAGGCATAGAAAAAAATTCAGCCCTAGAGATGAAATCCTTCTGCTGCTGTTGATTTTCATGTATCACTAACCTACATAATCTGTTATTTAATCTACCATCACTGATTTTAATGGGCCAATGCTGATATTTTTTTTAAGCTGCCATTAAATACAGAAAGTAAAACAGACAGATTTCACAGTCACAGAGGAGACACTAACCAGGAAGGAGGGGTGTGCCCACTCAAGTCCTATCAGCACACAGGCTGATTACCATATCTTGAGCTCCTCAGGAGGGGGCTTCAGATATGGGCAAGAGGAGACAACCCTTATCTGTTGGAGGAAGATGATATACACAGCAAAGGGTATCTTGGATCTCCAAGATCTCCCATTTCTAAAATGCATTAGTATTAAAACTCTACACTAACATGGAAAAAGAGTTTTCTCCCTTTCCTTGCATTCTGGTTTGTTTCCCCAATAGCCAGTTTCTTAGGCATGGAAATAAACCCCAACAATCCCAAAAGAGAAAAACCCACTACAAAGGTACAAGTTTGCCATTCTACCACAGTCTATATCTCTTCTTTCAGCAAAGTGCAAACACAATGTGTTTCCTGTCCCAAGCTTTGCAACAACGGAAATCCTTTCAACAGAAGCATCGATGGATGAAAACATACCAGAATTACTGCATTCAGATAGAAAAAAGTTCCCTTTCCCACCTATTATTCTATTTAAAGTGTGCTTGAGAGCATTAGTGGCACCCAGGTTGTGTGTGTTCCTTCACCACAATAGGTGGGTTTCACTAAATGTCTTCAGAGAGCTGAGAAATGAGTTGGTCATTTTCTCTTCAGTAAAAATCTCCTCCTGTGACAAAGGAGGGGGGACAAGACATATAATCATTAATCCAATAAGTGAGCACATGCAGCAAATGCCATGGGAAATCCTAGCTGGGACACGGGATTTGCCCAGCACCACCAGTGCCAAACCAGTGTCACTGTGGGCTGGACAGTGACAGAGGCCAGAAGGGAGCAGAGCACCTCACTCCCAGCTGCATTTGGGCTGTTCCTGCCTTTGCTCTCCTGAGTTTCAGAGATTCTTTGGCCCTGCACATCCCTACAAACAGAGGAGGATGGAGGCAGAAGCAGCTGGCACAAGACACACACGACAGCCTGAGAGGCTGTGGAGGCCAGCACTGAACACACCTCCACAGCACCCCCAGCATGGCTTTCTCTTTGACTGTTGATGAAGTTCTTTGTGTGTTTGCATCATTTCTATAACAGAAAGCACCTCACACTACATAATGAACACAGCAAAATGTTACCAATCCAATTAAAACCAGAAGTCAGTTCCTGCTTTCCACAAATTGAAAGCAGCAGTTGATTTTAAGTGGTAATAAAAGCCTTTAAAATCACCATTGTAGTTCTTACTACTTTCAAAATATACACTTCCAAGTCATATCAACCTCCAAGAGTAAAGCCAGAATGCAGATTACCTGACTCATTGCAGCAATACTATTAAAGGAAATGGGATGATTCTTCCCACCATGGGGCATACATTAAGGTATTGTTATAAAATTTTGTGTCATACATTAGGATCCAAAATGAAAAATCAAAGCCATCCTTGAAAAAATATGATCCTTAAAAAACAGGAAATCAGTAAGAAAATCAAAAGGAAATAATATTTGAGCTATTCACAGACAGATTTGTTCCACAGAATTACAGAATTCTTTGGGCTGGAAAACACCTGAGACCATGAAGTCCAACCATTCTCCCATCACTGCCAAGGCCACCATGTCTCCAGGAGCTACAGCCACATGGCTGTTAATTCCTCCAGGGATGGGGACTCCAGCCCTGGCCTGAGCAGCCTGTTCAGAATCCCAGAGTCATTTAGGCTGGAGAAGCCCTCCCAGCCCATGGAGTCCCAGCTGTGACTGATGCCCACCCTGTCCCCAGCCCAGAGCTCTGAGTGCCACCTCCAGCCCTTCCTGGGACACCTCCAGTGATGGGCACCCCAAACCTCCCTGGGCAGCCCCTGCCAAGGCCTGAGCACCCTTTCCATGCAGAAATTCCTGCTGGTGCCCACCTGAGCCTGCCCTGGCCCAGGCTGAGGCCGTTCCCTCTCCTCCTGTCCCTGTTCCCTGGAGCACAGCCCGACCCCCCGGCTGTCCCCTCCTGGCAGGAGCTGTGCAGAGACAGAAGGGCCCCTGAGCCTCCTTTTCTCCAGGCTAAAGCTCCAGTTCCTCAGTCCCAGTGCTTGACAACCCTTTCAGTAGTACTGAATCACAGAATTTAACATAAAATCACTTTTAAATCTTAATTAAGCTGCAGCAGGGTAAATTGATAAAAATGTTGCCCTATTGCCTCCAATGTCTTGAGAAGGAGAAATGAGCACTTCGTAGGCCAAGGCTGGCCTGAAGATTTAATTTTCACAATGTTCAGCACAACAGGGCCCTGTTCCATCCTGGGCATCACAATAAAGTTCCTCAGCAATGGTCCCAGCAGGTCCCACCATCATTTGAGGCACTGCACCTTTGCAGATGAGGAGGAGATAAAAAGAGGTGGTTTAGCCCTGAAACACAGAGCACCAGGACCAGACTCTACATTACCCTTCAGCCAGGAGGCTTTTGGCATGCATATCCCATCAGGAAATATTTTTGGCACTGAGTAGGCCATATCTATTGTGGCTGGGGAAAGTCAGGAAAGCAGGAAAGCTGGATTCAATCACCCAAGATTCCCTGGCCCCATGGCAGGGGCTGCTCCCTCCTGCTCTGCAGAGGTTTGAGGACGTAGTTCTGCACAACAGAGCAACCTGGAGGTGACACAGCGGGAAACTGGGCATGAGGAGGAGCTGCAGGAAGAGCAGGAGAAGGGTGTTGAGTGCAGGGAAAAGGAGGAAATGCAGTGTACTGGCTGAAAAATGAGGGGGTGAGAAGAAAATTCAAAAACAGCAACAGAAAACAAAAACGCTCAACTCTGTGACAGGAATATCTGCAATCATCCAACCTTCACCACCTGTTTAATCCCAGCAATTCCCTTCAAACCAGCATGTCACACCACTACCAGCCAAGGAACCTCTGCAGCACCCCAGGCTCTTGGCTACCCCTTACCCATAGAGCTGCATGCAGCCACACTGCTCCTGCTTACAGACACAACCCCTACACAAGCAAGATTGTCTCTGACCCTCCAGCAGCAGCAAAATGAAGCAAAAACTGTTGCACCTCTGAATTCTCTTTGTTTCACAAAAGGTCAATTTATGATGCAAACTCTATTTGTGCATCTGTATTAACAGGGCACACAACAGAGCAGGCTCAATTTGTCCTGTACTAACTGGTCTCTTGCTCTAGAAAGCCAAAACAAAACCTGGAATTTCTCATTTGCCTGATTTGTGATGCATTATGCCCTTACTGAATAGTCCAACTCTGTGGCTACTGTTGTTCTTCATTTTCTTCTACTTCCAGGCTGTCAAATCAAAATAATACTAATCCTAGTAGTAGTAATAATAATAATAATATAATTTTCACATATAAATCAAGACACCTGCACTGGTCAATTACCACTAAATAAGTAAAATTATATGTGCAATTATTATTATTATTATTACTAATAATAATAATTGTAAAGTGCAAGAGTTGCACAACTGTTGTTGACAGCCTTGGTGAAAGCTGTTTATATTTGCATGTGTGTAATAATCAGGGATCAAATTTGCTCCAATAAAGTGATTTATCATAAGAACCCTGACTTCGTTACAAGCTTTCCTGTAGTGCATTAAATACCTGAGCCTGCCCACAAATGCAGCCATTGGGCACCTGTCCTGTTAGTCTCAATGGGACTGTGAAAACAAATCTCCTTTTTGTAATGATAGCATTAACTTTTTTTTTTTCCTCCAGGTAAGACAGGACAGAAAATCTTTGCTGTGACAGGCAGAGAGTGCCTGTGAAACAAACACACACAGATGTGCTCCTCTACTTTAGCACCAGAAAAGCTGTCCCTTGTTGGGCATCCTCCAGACATTGAAATCCCAGGCAGCCAGGCTCACTCCCACTCCACTGAAACTCTCTCTCCGGGCCCAGCCTCTGGATTTTCCCCCCACACCCAGCTGGTAGAGCCACCAAAGAGCATCCCCCAGTCAGCAGCACACTCCAGGCTGCTGACTCACAGCATCCTCTGCCATCTTCAAATGTGCTCGGGTCTAATGCTCATATTTCAGACCTCTTCTGCTCTCGTTTGCTCTGTGCAGCCCTGGCTGTGATACACCCCACAGGGATGGTTGGGAATGTCTCCTTTTTCATGCCAGCCTCCCCTAGCCCAGCCTCTGAAGACATCAGGGAAGCACGTAGAAGGCATTTCTTATTGTGCTGCCGTGCACCTGCAGCTGCCGGCCAAGGTCACGAGAGGAAACAACAAAATCCTTCAAGAGAGCCCCTTCCTTTGTCATCTGAACACTGGCAGGAAACACTGGAAGTGTCTTAAGAAAGTTTTTCTAATGAGCTCTGAGCCCAGCCTTGCAGAGGCCAAAGACAGAGGATCCTTGCAGGTCCCTTCCAGCTGAAATAGCCTATTCTACCCTACCCTGTTTTGAGGAAAAAAAGCACCAGGGCCTGGCTATTTCAGACTAAAATCCACATCCTCATGTTCACAGGGATTCCTGAGCTTCAGAGCACAGGAGCAGCCCCAAAACCTGGGCTTGAGGGAAGGGCAGGGCCAAGGTCTGGATCAGAGCTGCTCTGGTTGAGCTGCCCCATCAGCTGTCCTGAATTCATGTTCCATCACTCTGGTTTAACCTCAGGAGCCCTTCAGAGAAGGCTCTGATTCATTCTGCTGTATAAATTATATTAATTACCAGCCCTTTTATTTCATAGGTACTCAAAGCCCATTTAAAAATATTGCACTCAGTGTGCAAATAATACATAAAAGGTGGGGGGTTTTGAAAAGCAAGTGTTTTACAATTATGCTTTCTCTTCAAAACAGATTGTTACAGTTAAATCAGCATAATTTTCTGCTGCATTAAACTGGGGACAAGTCAAAATGGCTGCAAGTCTGCATGAAGTAATTCACAAACATTTCTCTTTCCTCTTTTTTACTGTAAATATATCTTTTTAGAATAAGTTAATTTTGTGACATATTTTTTCAGGAGCAGTCAGGAAGACAGATCCTAACAGAGCTGTTCATGCACAATTCTTGCAAACTAGCAAGATCAATCATTTTCCTTTTCTCTGAATTTCCAATATTAATGTAAATCCTGAGAAGTCAAAGCAAGGATTTAACTGCATTAAATTTTCCGCTGCACTTTTAAATATACATATTCTCTCCTTTGAGATTCTGTTTGGATGTTAGGAACCAGCTCTTGTTCTTTTTAATCTCTGTGAAAATGTACAGGGATGGGTGTAAGCATTTGTATGGTCAAGATGAAATATCAGCAAAAGAAAACTGTCCAAGGCAGATATATTTCAATATAAATCATTAATTCCTAAAGCTTGCATTTTTTCATTATTCATTACCTATTTTTCATCCTGCATTACTCCCTCCGTTTGCAGAGCTGCAGCGAGATCCTCACAGCTCAGAAGTGCTGGTGTGTGGCTGGGGGAGCAGCCCCTCACCTCAAACTGAGCAATTCACAGGTAAGCAGAAAATTAAAAAAATATTTTTCCACTGCCCTGCAAAGATCAGTCACTGAAATCTGGCATTTTATAGACTGAACCCTCCAAGTTCTGTGACTGGTTTCCCTGACTATTTGCAGGGTACACCCTCATGCCAAAATTCCCCCATTTGATTTTCACTGCCCCTATGCTTGAAAGCTTGGAAACTATTGATTCAATTATAAACATAGCATTAAGAATAAAATGCTATTTTATCAGTTCTAGGGAAAGCTTGAAACTTTTATATTCCACTACAACAGCTAAATTCAGACCAGCACAAATCAGAGCAGCTTCACTGCAGAGGAGACAGAGCCTGCAGAGTTTAAATAAAGGCAAAGCCTGCCTGTTGTAGCCTGCACACAGATGGCTGGGGGGAGAAATCCATCCTGACTGGTTTCCAAGCCATTAGGAGTTCTCACACATCCACTCAGTGGCTAAAGAGGCACAATGCCCACTGTAGCACAGGCACAATGCACAGGGGGTGGCAGTGGGACTCTGAAACCATCTGCACTTGCACAGGGTTTGGCAGCAAGAGCTGGACTGGCAGTCTGGGCCTGGGGTGTGATAAAGGGAATGTAATAAATGAGTAAAAGTCACTGAACCAATTTACAAGGCATTAGTGCCTTGGCTCTCACACTTCAGCCCCTCGGCAAGGATTCATCCAGAGCAGTTCTCTCCACTCTGCTTTTGGCAAGTGCTCAGCTCCTCCAACAGCTCTGGAGAAAGCACATCACCTCCAAAAGCTTTGGAAAAGGCACATCACCTCCTTCCCTCGTCCCACAGGCCTTCAGGCAACACAAAACCCATCTGGAACCCCATGCCCCTGGGAGAAGGGTGGCAGCAGCCTGGGAGTGGGGTCCATGGGGTCCATGTGGAGAGCAGTTGGAGTTTAAAGCTGGGCTGCTTCAACAACCAGAGTTCATGAATGAAAGGTGACAATTTTCATCTTTCTTTTAGGAACAGATTGCCTTGGGTTTTGTTTCTATTTTAAGGGGCATTCAACTTAAAACAGGTCTGTTCTTCAGGTGAAAAAAAATTTCACCGAAATTGAAGACTGTTTATTAAAAACATTTGTGGAAGACTTTATCAGTTTCACACCTCTACACTTGATCTGCTCTTCCAACTGGAATCACGTGTAAAGGTTAGTGTGCTAGAGTTAGCCTGCAGGCTTGTTGTTCCAAACCCCTGTGGATTGTGTCTTCAGTGAGCACATCAAAGGGATTCATGATTCCTTCCTTCAGTTCACTGGTGACGCAGTTCAATTTTATGACTTCTGCTCAGGCTGTTACAGAGTTTTAGTACAATATGGGTGCATTTTGTACCATCTATTCTTTCCTGGCATTTCCAAACAAGGCAACAATATCATCTGGGACCATTCCCTGCCGAGCATTTTAAGAAAAAACCTCTGAAGTCATTGGTACTTTTGAAGCCAGAGGTCTCATTAAGGAGGATGGGACTGACCCTTCTAGGAGAGATCTGCTGGAGTGAAATGAGCGTCGTACAGCCAGAACAGCGCTCTGGAAAACATCTCAGCAGATGCTATCACAGGTCCCCAGCAAACACCCAATTCCACCAGCTTTAACTGAAATTTTGCAGCAGTTTGGTTTTCTTTTAATTCACCTTAAATTAAAAACAAATCAGAGCTACGTTGCTTTGTTTAAGAAACCTGACAAGAGGAAGCCGAGTCAGAGTGACTCCAGGATGCGCGCCTCTGTGACAGAAAGGAAACCAGTGACCAAGTGGAAATGACTGAGAGCACTGCACTGCCCTGATTAAAGGCCCAGAAATAACAACACAAGGTACTGCAGAGATTATGCCTTCCACACAGAGCAGGAATTGTTATTTTTTAACCTTCAGGTAATGGTCCTTCCAGAGAGGCTGCAGACATCCGTCAGATACAATTGCACATTTCAGATGGGAGGGATTTTGCACTGATTAGCTGAGCTGCTGGAAATTAGCATTTGGGATTTATTTTTGTAACTGAGTGCTCTCCCCCATCCTATTTTCTAACTGGTCAGAAAAATCTTGTATCACTGCTGTGACTGAATTCCCAACCTTGGCACACCTTCCCTTGCACAGCGCCTGTAACGTGCTGGGTTTAGCAGGACAGACTACTGAATCTAACTTTTATAACTGTTACAAAAACCTTCCTGGGCTCTACTTGCGAGGGTAAAACCCTTCCCTAGTGAGAGTCAGATAGTAGGATGAGAATTAAAAATTAGTTGCAGCTGTGTCAATAGCTGTCTTTGGTTTTGATAACTGTGCTTATCAAGAAGGGCTTATTTATCATATGGAATTTCACCACAACTCGAATTACTTGAAGAAAAGCGAAGAAAACTCTTCTTAGTGAAAAGTACAGGGATGCTTTGTCCACTTTTCTGGGACTTGTGCTGGTTAGGAAAGCAACAAACTTGTTCCTACAACTATGTTTTCCATGAATTCTTTGAGGAGAACTTTCCAGAGCACTGATCAGATGAGACAGTGAACAAGCAACATGGTGCAAACCTGAAACCAGCTGTAACCATGAGTCAGCCTGCCCTGCTGGGAACACAGCACGTAGAGAAACTGGAGCTCCTGATCACTAGATCAATCTCCTCATCAACAGATAAAATCTAATTCTGAAGAAAGGTGCTTTAATCTCACATTCATTCTGTGCACTTATCAACCCAGTAACTTACACAAACCCCCCAAAGGTGTCTGTGCATAGCTAGCACAGATTTAACAGATTTAATGTGGTGAGTGAGAGCTGGGTTTCTGCCCATTATAACACATTATTCCTCTCAGCAGTAGCAAGATGACAGTTATTGCTTCAGATTCCCAGGAATGTCAAATCCAAACTATGCAAAGCATCTGTAAAGCAAAGTTGAGTTCTACCCCATCATTCAAGAGAGGGAGGATTATTTTAAACTTTACTAGTCTGGCAAATGGCTCAGAATGCATTTCAATAACACAGGCTGAACTCAAAGTTTCACAGAAAGGCAAGATGATCTAAACCAGACGTATCAGACCCAGGTGCCACAGAGCCCCAAAGCAGCAGCTAATGAACATCTGTGGGGAAAGCACTGGAAAGAAGCAAATGATCAGTAAGGGCAGCTGGATATAGCATGGAAGAAAACTCATACAGCAGAGCTGAACTGAAAAGGGCTTGATGCCATTTGGAGACAGGAATGGCAGGAATATACCATGAAATGATGAGTAAATAATTACCACTCCTTTTGTTCTGCCACCATCTCCATCCATGAGTCACACAGACAGTGTGTGCTAATTCATTTTTTACCTGTTCCCTTCAATTCCACCAGCTGGACTGTTAAATAATATTTTATACCCAAAATCACACAACTAAAAGGTAATTATGTCTGCCAATGTTGTCTGATCATGCAAATTATTTTTCTCATTAGCAGATCTTACTGTGAATTAATAATATTTTTGAAACATTATCCTCTGGCTTGCAAAAGGCATGAGCCACCAAGGAATTTTTCCAAAGTCTTATGATTTGGCCACAATGCTAAAATATGAAAGTTTAAGATATTCAAGAAATCCTGCTTGCCAGCATTTTGTGTCAGCAGCTTTAAAACACGGTGCTTTCACTGCCTAGGAGGGACAGCAGGGCAAATGTCTGGGATCAACCAGAGGGCACAGGGCACTCTGAACCAGAAGGAGCTCTGCTGCTGGTGGGAGGGGGCTGCTAGAATTGGTTCTGCTTTCCATAAAATCTCAATGAACCTTTCCTCATAGGCAGAAAGGAAACCTAAAGAACCACTTCAGCAGAGATGGAATCTATACAGCACCGCGGGAAGGTTTTAGATGGTAAATCAGGTCTCTACAATTTCAGTAGAAATAACTTCCTCCTAAACTTACAGAAGGTTTTCAGTTTTCTGTCAAGCTCTGATGCAGAGCATGTGAAAAAGCCTTTAGAAACTTTCTCAGTTCTTGCCTTGAACTTTCTGGGGGAGAAGAAGCAAATCAGATAATAGGAAGGTAATTATCAGACATTAAAACAGACCTGGACAACCTGAGCTACGGCCTCAGGGCACACAGAGAGAGAGCCCTGGGGTCTCCTCTTTTCCCTCTGAGCAGAGGGATGACTCCCTTCCCTCCTCCTTTCTTGAATGTCACCCTCAGTCCCAGCCTCACACGGTGACATCAGAGGTACAAGGGGCTGGAAATGCAGCTGGAGCCACTTGCAAGGGTAAATCCTATCTGAGTCCCCTGTCTGCTGTGGGCACCTGATTATCAGGGAGCTGCATCCTGACCAGAGATCTGCACTTGCCTGGAAAACCCCTATCAGCATCTCCCTGCTCCTCTCCCAGCAGTGACACAGCTTATTTAACAGCTCATTTTCCTGCAAGGAAACTGGACTCTCTGAGCTGCTTACACATGACTGAAAAATGTCTCCTTTTTTTTAATAATTAATGTAACAAATTCCTTCAGAAGCCATTCATCTTCACTGCTGTACACCGTGAAAAAGTGAAACAATCTGACCAACCTCAGCCTTCTGGCAAGGCAGGAAATCAATCCCACCACCTGTGCTGGACTGTAATGACAAATTTTTTAACTGTGGAATAATATTAAAAATTTAATTCAATAATTAAAATTATTAATGTCATACTTAAGATGCATTGAACATTTGCCTACATTTATTATAAGTGGTTCCAAAGAGTGTGTTTTGAGTAAACCCTACACTTCTGTTTTCTTCTGCGTTACTTAATGAAAAAAATCCTCTTTCATTTGTAGTGCACAATGCCAAGAGCTACACCCTTGTGTTCAGTTTAACACTGAAGCTTCCCCTTCTGAGTGCCCCGAGTGGTCTCCAGACTTAGAACTCACCATAATCAAGATGGTATGAACACTTCTCCTTCTGAAAGGCCTGTCTACACTGCCTTGCTCCTCAGGTCTTCACTTTACCCGTGAAAAATACTGTGAAATTTCATCTTTACACCCAGCACTGGCAGAGCTTAGCAGGAACCCAGTCTCATTAACAGGAAGGCTCTACCTTTTTGGTTTCCAGATATAAAAATTCTTATAGGTAGGACACTTCCAAACTGCTTTGAAAGTCCTGTTTGTGCAAAGCAGGCATAGTCTGTGCTGATCAAGTGTCAGACACTAAAGGTTCCTCTCAGAAATTTGCTAGCTCCTAAAATTCTCTCTAAAATGGTACCAAATAGCAGACCAACTCTGGTGTTTCTCTTAGAGCCAGTTTCCTTTTATTCAGGTCCCTCATTAGAGTCAGCAACAAATAAGTAGATAGAGCAATAATAAGGCTAACTTTATCTTGTTTCCTCCACTCCCTTTTCTCACTGCATTACTAAGACTTGGAACAATAACAGGATGCCGGGATGCAGGATGGGAAAGGCTGACTCCCAGCTGGAAAACCTTGGAGACTGGAGAGCTGAACACTCCCAGTATTGCTTAACGAAAAGAGAAGTGGATTTTTCTATTTGATCTTCATTTTTTGTATTTTGCTTAGTATTTTGGGATACTGTTGGGTTTAGTTTGCCTGATTTGGTACCACACCGAAGCTCTGCCACCTCGGACTCCGGTAAGAGACAAATGTTATTTTCTGTCCTTCAGCCATTTCAAAGGGTTTTTTACCTCCACCCAAATTATTTTCTAATGTCTTAAATAAGTTAAGAAATACCAGCAAATGGGCTATGAATTTTATACATATCCACCAAATCCTTTGGGTGTTACACTGATGGCACCCGCACCAAGTTAAGTACAAACAGCAGAACTGTTTACAATTGACACTGCAAGAGGAAAATCTCTGGCTTCGTTGGGCTATACCATAATATCCCCAGGTTATTAAAAAAAAAAAAAAAAAAAGAGAGACATTTCATGGGGTTTTTTTGAGTATTGCTTTGTAATATTTAGATTGTGTTGCCAAAGTTCATCTATAATGGAAAAGGGTGGAGATTATGCTGCCAATTGTACCTGTAAAGCCTTTAGGAAGGGATTTCCCTCCTGGTGTGGGCAGGTGCAGCTCCAGAACTGTTTTCAGTGAGCAGAGGTGTGCTGGGCTGGGATTTGATGCAAATGTTTTATTGAAGTGGGGTGGATTTGGGGTCTGTAAGGTGGGGGGGCCTTCCTGTGCCGAGGGTCAAGAGGCGACAGCCACCGTCTGCACTGGGCAGCTCTGGCATATCTGTTTAAAACGGAGAGGGGAGTTTATACAAATCCAGGTCAGTGATTTGGTCTCCTAATTCCCAAGTTTAAAGAGTCCCAGGTACTTTAACACTGTAACTCTGGAGTACCAGGCTTTACAGACCCTGTTCTAAAGGACCAGTAATTTTTATTACAGAGGTTTCTTGATGTCAGTGGTTCAAAAAGACCCATCTTTTTTCTTATGGGTTATTTTATGAGCAGTGGCTTGACACAAAATGTTGTTTGAAAAGGCTTTTATCTTGTCCTAGAGCAGGTGCAGCAGGTCCCTGAACTAACAAGCTCGCTGTGCAGCTTGCAGAGACAAAGCATTTATGCATAAGAGATGAGCTGATAGTGGTTCTTCTCTAAGAAATCTATTCTGCAATAGGACTGTCAATGTGAACAGCACCTCACTGTGCTGGCTGTCACACTGTAATAAAGATAAAGGAAGGAAAGAAATGCAAGGAAAAAAATATATGGAAGAAGATTAATTTCTGTGAGAAAATCTCTTTCATTCTTTGCTCCCAAAAACATTCCAAGCTGGCTGTTCCTGCAGTTAACAAAGGTATAGTTAATCAATGTTTCTCTGCCTCCTGTGAATATAAATCATTAGATCAGCATTTTTAAAAGCACCCGGTATTATTGATGTTCATGCAGGAAAATATATTAGACAAAAGCAAGGATGCTCCAATGATTTACAAAAGCTTCTCATCTTAGGTTAATGTGTGCCTGGTAACAACAACCTATATACCAGAAACAAATCACAGAAATGCTGACTTGAAATTTATCTCTGGTATCTCCAGGAGTTACTATTTATCCTTAAATAAAGGGTGACCCACAGGAGAAAAGGACACGGGATGCATTTAGCATAGGAAAGGCTTATAATAGTACAGTATGCTAGAGAGAATAATGTGCATTTACAAGTAATAAAACAAATTTATTTGAAAGCAAAGGATAAAATCAATTAAAAAATCATTCCTGATTTGCCCACAAAGCCACAAACCTGGGTTAGTTTTCAGACTGCTACAGCTGCACTGCAATGCAACAAGAAGCATTTCCCAAAGCTTTGCTCTTTAACAGAATACCATAAAAGTGTTCTTTGAACATTTTTAAAACAAATGTTAACACTGAAATTGAGTCCTGGAAGAAGAGCATGTCCCTGAGCAACATGCAGCTCGCAGGATGTGGGGCACAGAGGCAGGGCAGAGTTAACAGCTCTGCTGCCAGCTTTGCCTCACATCCTGCCTCTGCTGAGGGAAACTGCCTCAAAACAGGATAGAGGTAAAAATCACGGGGCATGCTTCAGAAACTACTCTGATTTACAGCACTTATGGAACAAAGGACTTCACTGTCCCTCCATAAATCAATTCCTTCAATTAATATTTCAAATTCAAAATAGAAAAACTTTCCTAAAACTCTTTTCTTTTCTGGATATGTGTCTACAGAACTACAGGCTTAAATCAGGCCAGAAAACACTTTTTGTTTTCTAAAAGAGCAGAGGTCCACAGAATCAAGATAACTGATTATTTCTGGCAGCTGACCTTTCTGTAAGGAATCCTCATTGTATTTTCATCATAATTCCAGGTTTTGCTCAGATTCTACAAGTTTAATTCAGAGGTTCCAATGTTAGTGCCAAGAAGAAAATAAGAGATTCCCTTTGTGAGAAATTTGTTGGGCATGAAATTGCTTTGTTTTGGTTTGGTTTGTTTTTTTTTTTTACAAATGGGTTTCCCTTGTGAGTTTACAAACTGAAAACCCCTCAGAGTTGAGCCTTGGTGTGAGTGGTTTCCCTTCCTCCCCGGAGCACAGCAGACAGGGATTATTGGGGCAGACTGGAGATTTGCTGGGACAGAGACCTGCCCAGCCCACAGCCACCAGAGCAGCTCCCACACAGAGCTTGGAGAGCCCAGAGCTGGACACTCTTTTGAGCCATGATAAAGGTTTTTTGTGGGCTTCCCTTCAGGGCTCTGCTCTGCCAAGGGCCATGCAGGTGTAGAAACACAGAAAACAAACACTCTGGTGTCACTGTCATAGCCAGGAGCCACCAGCTGTGCTGCTGAGGAACTTCCAGGGATCCTGCACCAGAGCCTGACCCCAGCCAGAGTCCCTGCAAACCCAGGGGTCTCACCAAGAAATGCTGGGAATAAACCTGTGCAAAATGAAGGCATGTTTAGAAATGAAGGCACACCAGTTCAGGAAACTCCCCTGTGCAGCCATCCAGGAGGGACTGAGGCAGCCCCACTCCCATCTCAGACTGTCCCTGCTGGGGCTGGAGCCCCTTCCCAGCTCCAGGACCCAACAGGGCCCACTTGGCTCCCTACACACCCTCTGTCACACCAGGATTCCTTCCCAGTTGCAGCCCAGGTCTCCCATGGCAGAGTCTCAGACATCTCATTCCATAATGCCATTTATTCCCAGCGCAGGAACACAGAACAGCCCAAGCCAGGGCCTCCCAGGATGGATCCCAGCCAAGGAACCCCTGGGCTTTTATCCCCTCCCAATTCAAGAATGCCAAAGTCTGGCTCTCCCTGCTGAGCCCTGGGCTCCTGCCACATCTCTGGCTGTGCCACAGCTCCCTGTGCCCTTTGCTGTGCCCCTTTCCTAGGGCTCCAACCATCCCCAGGGCTCTGAGCTGCCCCCAGAGACCTGCACAGAATTAATTCCTCATCACACCACTGCACCTCCTGAATTCTGCAGTGAGGCTGGCCTTGGAATATGAAAAATGAATAAAAAATTGTGAAGAACCTGTTTGCAGTTCCTCAGTGCAGGAATACAAATGAGCCCCTTTCATTTGATTTTCACTCATCTGCATCTGAATTTCAGATCTGTCAATAAGAATGGAACTGGATGGTTTTTGAATGCAAGCTTTTGCTGAATATGCTAAATTCTGTCATCTCCTGAAAGGGAAGTTGTTTGTGCCATGGGTCTGATCCGTGTATTTGCTGCTGTACACCTCTGTTAGGCAGGCAGCTCTCTTAGGGGCCCAGCCCTACTAGGTGCTAATTAGGACATTTGCAGGACCTGGAGCACCTGAAGACCTGGGATTTCCAGGGCTGGCAAAGACAGGAGAAGGGCATAAAGGCAACCTATCCCTCCACGGCACTGCCTACACTTCAGCTTTGGTGCCCTGAGAATATCCCTTTAAAGTTTGTAATCTGTAAACCAGAGTCAAGAGCTGAACAGACACTCTGTGGAAGACTTTTCTCCAGACAAGTATTTTTGTGTGAGACAGAGCAAAACTCTTACAATAGATTAGCAGCTGCATTTGAAAGCTTTATCAAGTATCATCCACAGAAGTCAAAAAGTTATCATGAAAAATTACTGATATTTTAGAGACATGCAAGCATGGTTACCTGCACAAACTAGGGAAATGGCACAGGTCCCTTCCCAGAGAGCAGCAGAGAGAAAAGAGTGCCCCAACATTGCTACCTGAAATGCAAGGACTTACAGAGCACCACTGTAGTTAGAGGTAGACAAAAAGGCAAAAATGTTTTCAGTTCCTCATTTTTGAAACTCAAAGAGGTCACTTTATTGTCCCAGTTGTCAGTAAGACCCTTCTGTTCCCGTCCAGTTTTCCCAGCCTCCTCTGCCACAGCTTGAGGCAACAGAGGCCTCTGTTTGTGTCACACATCTGTTTCAAAGCCACACACCAGCAGTGACACCTCTGCCTTTGCCCATTTCCCTGCGTCCCCGTCCCTTCCAGCCCCACCAGCAGCACCTGGAGCGTGCCCCTGACACCTCGGAGCTCAGCAGGGACAAGTGGGTTCATGCAGCACACAGGGCCCTTGGTCTCATTGTGCATGACAGTGGGAAGGGAAATTCCACTTCCACCACATTCCTTCTGCCTTTGTCCCATGTTTCTAAGCCGTGCTCTGGTAGCACCGGTCTTCCTTTTCCCCTTCCTTTAATGATGCTATCTGCTGTGAATCTGTGCTCTGGGAATCCTCAAGGAGCACAAAGCCTGCTAGACAGCATTTGGCTTGAGGAGACCAAGGGCCTGGTGCTGCTGTCCTGCAAATGATAGGAAATCCTGCCATTGATGGGAATGGTTCCTGTGATGGGCTCAGCTCCATCAGCAGCACCTCCACTAGTACAGAGCTTTTGGTTGGCTTCTCCATTCTGTTGTGGGATAGTCCCTGCCTCTACCTCCAGCCCTGGACCTGAATTCAGAAGGGATTTGCATTCTCTTTCTGGCTTTTGCTGTCATTATCTTTCAGATATAAATGGTCTGTCTGCAAGAGAATCAGTTTACCCATGACTTGATGATCTTAAAGGCCTTTTCCAACTTTAATAATTCTGTGATTCTATGTTAGGATTAGGCCAAGCAATCAGTATTAATCATAATGTATCAGAGTTTTCAATACCTCCTCTGGGAACCCAAAGCTACAATGAATTTGTGTATATTGTTAATTTAGGGGTTTAGGCTCTCGTTAAAGCATAAACAATGACTGGACATTTTAGTATCACTCAGATGGTCAGGGCACTCCAGACACTTGCCCAGCACACAAATTAAGAAGGGAGGGCAGACAGCAGAGAGCAGGAGAACTGGAATGCTTTTTGCAATGGGTTCATTTTACAAAGACAGAAATGTGATCCACCGGGATGGAACTTTCACTTACAGAGCTCCATCCTCTGTACCACCATTTAACAAACCCTTTGCTTTGTACCCTGGACTTGCCAGCAGCAGCTTTGGTAAAAGTTTAGGATTAGAACACATACTGAATTACTGAGTTGCACTTGGTCATGACTTCACCCACAAACAGGAAGAAAGGGACCCATTCTCTGTGGAATATCTTTTCTCATTTTCCTGCTGTGAAGTGATGAGCTTCATTACCTGCCAAATATGGACTGGCCTGCAGCTTCTTCAGATGAAGAGAAAGGGTTTATTCACACCAGAAGGGGATTTTCAGTGCCTGTGATTAAAACGTGAGCTGTGGCAGAAATAAATGTTCTCTTCAGCCTCTGAAGAGAAAAAAACGTTCCACCACAGCTTAAGAAATATCTTTGTTAAATCACAACCACTCCCATATAGAAACAAATCCACACAGAAGAGAGTCACACAATTTACAACAGCTTTTCTCATCTTTTTAAGCTTCCTTATGTCTGGGGCCTGTATTTTCAGGCTCTCCAGCTTTCCTTTATCAGCACATTAAAGAGGAAATTTGCTGCCCTAGTTTTATTTGATTTAAAGATGGAATTTTCCCAAAAAGCTAAACTGTAACTGAAACTAGTGGAAGACTCATGGTAAATTCAAAGAGCAGTAATAATATCATTTGCATCATCTCACAATACATAATACAATAACACAATTGAAGTGTTCCAGGAAAGGACTGTAACTATAGGGATAAACATAAAAGGTCTTAATTAATCCTGGTCTACAAGTCTGTTGGATAAGGGCAGGAAATAGAGAAGAATGAACTGACATTTGAATGAGACATTCTAAAAAGGGAGAAAAATACAGAACACTAAACAAAATCTATCCAGACACACCCTGTTTTTTTAGCCTTTTGCCCACACAGAAAACAAGAGATTTATGTATATGTACATGCTTTCTTTATCTGCCACAACGTTATTTTTTAGAGGAAATACTAATTAATTCAGCTGCCCCAGAGAACACTCTGGGCAAAGGAAGGAGCACACACAGGCAGCTAAGCAGGGTTTCTCTACTGCAGATTACTATTAAGGCAGTAAATATCAGTTATTATGACCTGGGCATGATGCTTGTGTTCTGCAAGGTATTTTTGCTCCTGAGTTTTTGTTAAAGAAAAACGTGGAGAAAAAAAAATCTTATCTGCTGTAAACATGGCTGTGTTGTACTCTTTTAAAAATCATATTTATTGCAAGTGGTTCCTCAAAGGACAGGGACTTTTCCTTAGTGAGGGGGGCTCAGCTGGACCTCTGTGCTGGGAGCCAAGGGGAAGTGGAGAAAGCTCTGCAATACATTATTCTTATAAGTACCTTGTATTCTTTCATCTTGGCCAAACTCAGTGGCAGCTTTAGCCAAGCTCTGTACAGCTGAGCTAACCAGGGGAAGCACCAAAACAGACCCAGTCTGAAAGGTGCACGCTACTTATTGCAGGCAGCAAAGCTCCTGGTCAGAGAGGCTGGAGAAATCTTTTCAATGATCACAAACACCTCCAAGATGCCCAAACTATTCCACTTCTGCACTGGAACGAGCAAAATTTTTTTGGACTATTCTTTTTTCCTCCTGCTCCCCCAAAATCAAACAGCATCAGAGTGGGGGGTGCTGGGGATGAGGGGGGTTCAGGGAGACTCCTGCACCTCTCTCTGTCCCACTGAGCCACCTCAGTCTGGGATAAGCAAAAGGAAATTGGCTCAGACAAAGCAAGAAAAAAAGCTGGATCTACAGCCAGGTAAATATGTCACTGAGGCTGAGAGAGAGCCCCTGCCAAGGGGGAGTACACCTGATCATCCCTGGAATTTGCTTTTGGATACAAGGAAGGAAATAAGTTCTTTGCCTGTCTACGACACTGGCACTTCATCACTATTTTCAACATCTGTCTTTATCAATAATTAATCCAGATGGCAGGTATTTTTCTTTTTATCTTGGACAAAGAATTTAGAGAGGGAAATGTCTGCAGTTCCAAACTATGCGTTCAGGGTGATCCCACCCATCTTATCAGCTCACTTCAGAGCAGAAGGGCTCTACTTAACCCAGAGTTAACCCCCACAATGGCTCTGGCTTCAGAAGCATTTGACAACTGTCACCACAAGACATGTGGCCAGGAGCAAATTTCTGTCATTTGATTGTTTGTTTCACCCTGCAATATCTGCCAAGTAAATAAATCATACCAGTCATAGATATTGTGGGATTGCTGATTGTAATAAATGGAATGTTCTAAACCAGACAGCACAGAGTATGTGTGACAATGATGATGAGGTGAGAATATTCTGTGCCAACCCCCAAACTCTGCCTGTTGATTTCAGCACATTCCCTAAACATCAAAACTCCCCTGCTCCTCACTCAGCCCTCATAAACCTTCTCCAAGGGACCAGAGGCTGTAAAAAGCTACAGCAGAGTAGGGGACTTAAACTCCATGGGATTAATGCTGTCAACAACTATGGGAAAGCCAAAATTTTCTGTTTATCGTGATATTTTTATTTGCTATGAAAGAAAATCAAAAATTGGTTTAATAATTTAATCACAAATATTTCCACAGCTGTGTTTATATTGGGCACTGTGCTTAAGCATATTTTATCCCTTGTTATATTTTGCACTCACATTTTTACATGAAGTAAAAGGCTTTATGCATGGGAAGACTGGACAATACCACTTATTTAAAGGACTCTAATCCATTTTGGGAATACTTCAGGGAAAGTAAAGCATTATGTGACTTGATAGGAGAAAGTGTCAGAACCCTCAAGCAGCACCAGAACATTTCAGTGCTTTGTGCTTTGTATGTGTCCCATTCCAAAGTGGTTCTCATCAGCTCCCAAGTGTCTCTACAGCTTCTGTGGTGACAACTAACATTATCATGAACAATGAGCAAAGCCAGGGGTTCTGCACCTGGCAGGAGGCAGACCTGCCTGCTGAGAGTGGAAAATGAGGAAGATTGTTAAAGACCCACTTAGACTGAGTGTGGCTCTGACAGACTTTCACCTCTGTTTCTCTTCTGGGCAGAAGGTCAGCAGATTTACCAAGATGGGATTTCTTGCTGGACATACCAGGATGGTCACAGAAAAAAACAGTCATCCCCTAAAACAACAATTACCTGCATCACCAATCTGATGAGAAGAAAATCTGCACTGTCACTGCTCATTTTAATGACTCCAAAGCATTGTTTTACCTCCATCTCATATGTCATCCACAGCAAACAACCCTCAGTTCAAGAGTGCACTGCCATCTGAACAACAGAAGTCATTCAAGAATTATTAATTTATCTAGTCCAAAAATAGTCCTTCCTTAAGGTCCTTGAGCAGTCCAGTAACTGAAACATTAACATATACTTAATTTGCTTCTCAATTACCAGATTTACAAGAAAGAAACTCAGATAAAAAACAGATTACTACGGATTGACAGGAAAATTATTTGATTAAAAATGAGAATAGGAATCAAAGCTTGTGCACCTGCAGGAGCAGCCCCTCTGGGGTGGTTCATTTTCCTGGGTAAGATTTTTGACATGACAAAGAAAAAATCCTAGATTTTCTTGACCCAGGTGGAAGTTGCACATTTTTGTACAGACGCTTCAGGTCTTCTTTTATTAGATCATGTAAGGATTCATTTCCACAAACAGAAGAGTTTCAAATCCCCAGACACGCTTAAATTAACACTATCCACAAAAGGCTACAGGTACCAAAACACCACAGGACAGCCAGGCACAATCTATCATCCCATCTTTCCCAAATATTCCCAGGAACAGAAATTCTTTGAGGTTTTCTTGAATTCTAACAGAAGCCAATTTCAGGGCTGATTCTGAGCTGTGCAGGTGTTATGTAAAGGGAAATCAAGATCTAAGCCAAGCAAATGTGTATTTCTGAACAGGAAATTGAACCTACACCAGAAACACACATTCAATAAATTGTATCCATTCTTTATCAGATACCAATCAGGCAGGAGCATACGCAGCACCCTCCAAACTGCAAATATGCTTTTGAAAGTTTTTAGAAAATGCATATTAAGAGAAGGCTAACTAGAAATTGAGAGAAACCAGCAGAGGTTAAAAATCCTTCCACCTTTGAGATTTCGGGCCTTGGTGCTTCACTGTCTGACAAGACCCTCTCAACTCAGATTTACCAGCAACGAACAAAAGGGATCTTCCTTCCTCACTCATTCTGTTTACAACCAAAATCTTCTTGGACCATACATTTCTTATTCTCAGCTCTCACTCTGCCTTCTCTCAGGATTCATTGCAGCACTTTAAACCAGCAGGGCACTCACTAAAATACAAGCAGAGCTGTCAGGATCTCTGGGAGGACTCTTGGGTAGATTCATTTTTGCTGCTCATCCATCTTTAGGGCACAAGTTGTCACTCACTGACTTGGACAGTGGCTTGCTTTGCTTCTTTGAAGAGAAAAAGAAAAGAAAAACAAAAAACAACAAAAAAAAGAGGATAAAAATAAGGGAAAAATTTGAAAAAAAACCACCAAACCAGGTCTTGCCTCCCTCATTTTCTTCCCAGTTCTGTGTCTGAGATAACAGAAAGACTTGGAGCACTATTTGGCTGCCTGTTTTCCACCAAGGCAATAAATATTTAATGTATACAAAGCAAGTACTTATAGGTCTTTTATAGTCAAATTTCTTCTTTTCCAAAAGAGAAATCTATCCTAGCTGAGGACTCCATCCACCCATGAGGTCAAGTTATATTTTTCATTATTCAGGATAAACTTTCTGATGAGCTGAACAGGCAGGAAAATAAATCATTAATAAATTTTCCCCAGGCCTACCAGAAACTTGAAGCTCAAATCACAAAGCAATTTCAGATTAGAATTCATTCTCCTTTTCCCTGGAAAGAAAATATGAGGAGCCCAAATAGGAAGTGCTGAATTATGTCTTCACCTGTGTTTATACACTGCTGCAGCATCAACACCAAGAACTGAGCAGCACCAAATGCAGCACGAGTGCTCTCACAACACTAATATTTTTTAAATAGCGAGTTTGCTTAAGATATTGCTCAAGCATCTGTTCATTCAAAGGTACTATCCCAAGTAGAATGCCATTTTCCAATCGGTTTTCAGGCAGACATTTGCAGTCCCGATTGTTTAGTCTTCACAGTGGCTATCTACTTCAAGATACCTTCATTGCATACAAAATTTCATTTTAGAACCAGTTCCAGGCAGGCATTTGCCGTCCAGACTGTTTAGTCATCAGTGGAAATCACTTCTCACAGGTATAAAATTGACACAAGGACAATCAAAAATCCAGCCCCAAGTAGTCAGGCACGAGGCCTGTTGAAATCAGCTCAACAACGTGGAAAGGAACAAGCAGCAGAGTGTTCTCAGGAAAGAGCTGCTGTGCCTTGCTGGGACATGTGACAGACACAGAAACACTGAGTTCTGCCCTGCCACAAATTACATCTGAAAATGCAAAAAAAAAGGAAAAAAAAATATTCCTCTGGGTCAAAATTGCACTATTTCCTTAGGCAGCTGTTCTCAGTGTCACTGAGGTTTAAGGACCTCTCCAGTTCCTGTTGTCAGCGGGTGCCCTCGGCTCCTGTCCCACGGGAGACCCAGCAGCGGCAGGAGCACGGAGGGGAACGGGAGCAGAGGTACCAACACACTGGGGACACACTGGGGGACACTGGGGACACACTGGGGACACACTGGGGACACACTGGGGACACACTGGGGGACACTGGGGACACACTGGGGACACACTGGGGGATACACTGGGGACACACTGGGGGACACACTGGGGACACACTGGGGACACACTGGGGGACACTGGGGACACACTGGGGACACACTGGGGGACACACTGGGGGACACTGGGGACACACTGGGGACACACTGGGGACACACTGGGGGACACTGGGGGGACACTGGGGACACACTGGGGACACACTGGGGGAGACTGGGGACACACTGGGGACACACTGGGGGACACTGGGGACACACTG
>QUSF01000071.1:518662-538013 GCA_003676055.1 Chloebia gouldiae | reverse complement strand
GGGGACACACTGGGGGACACTGGGGACACACTGGGGACACACTGGGGACACACTGGGGACAACACCTGCTGCTCCTTTGGGAGCTGGGCACAGCCAGGGGCAGCAGTTCTGAGCCGAGGAAAGGGACACCAAAATGAAAGCAGTGTCACTCCTGGCCCTGGTCCCTGCCAGGACACCACAGACACATCTCAGTCCTCTGTGCTCCAGTGCCCCTTCTGGGACAGAAAATGCTTTTTATCTGCCTGCAGGGCTGTCAAAGACACGAGGAGCTTTATCAGCCCAGGTTTGCACAGCCTCTCTGGCCCCTGAAAGGCAACATTAAGTATTGCTAAGGCTATTTTCTTTTAATAATCTTCTGCCTGCTCACCAAAACTCCAGCACTGCAAAGGAAAAAGATAATTTATCCCCCTCCTGTGTCTGGTGTATTAAATTTCTATTCCATAGGGCTTGCTGAATTCACTCATTTACTTTTGGTCTTACCCATCCTATAGATGAGAAATTAATGTTAAAATGGATTCTGTATGGACAGGCTCTTCAGAATCATTCTGCTCCCTGAGACCAGGTGAGGTTCTGCTCTCTGTATCTGCCATGGTTGCATCGAGCACAGCAATGTTTAGATAGTGTATCAAGGCATATTTTTTCCATCTGAAAAATATTTTTTCAGTGCTGTCTGCTCCTAGAAAGACTAATTTTTTGTATGGGGTTTTTCATTTTCATTTAGATGAATCATTTAGATTCTTACTGGAATCATTCAGATTCCAGTAAGAAAAAATAATCTTTCATTTCCAGCCTTTCTCACAATCAGTTATGCAAATTATCTCAATAACACGGACACGACCCTTTTAAAAGGTTTTGGTTTTCTCATGTATGACAGCCACTTTGAACAACTTTCTCTCTCAGGATGTTCATTATCACTGCTCTACCATTATCCATTTGGGTTTTCTTGGATGCTGAAAAATTCTAAAAGATAAGCATAAGGTTTTAGTATGATTGAACAGGAACATACATCATTTCAGAGGCACCTCATTTCCTAAAATCTCTGTACAGAAGCCTGGTTTAACTTTTTTTTAACATACAGGCATAGAACAAATTTCTTTGCCACCTAAACTAACCTTGCATAAGGATTAATACACACTTTTAGAGTTAGAAGTAAACTAGGTGAGAGGCAAGTAGCAGAAAAAAAAAAAAAACTTCCACAAATGTTCATAAGAATATTTCATCCAATGTGGTTTCATTATGTGGAGACTGTATTTATATCAGCTCTTCATCACCTTTACAGTTGATTACTTGCCAAAACAACATGTAAAATGCAAACTTTTAATTAGTACAGTATTGTTTGTATCTCCACCGGACATTTTTTAATAATTACTCCCAGTCTGGAAGAAGAAACTGCACTATATGAGTCATGTATCACACAAATCACTTTGAATACCAGAATTTCTCATTTAGCTGTCTATAGTACCCTGCAGGCCAAGAGTTATTTGCTAAAATAATTCAACTCATCAAATGAATAATATGGATGGGAGAACCCATCATTTGCTGGAAGAAAATTTAAGAGCAAAGAAAAAAACTCAGCTGCTTTAATAAAGCACTCCCTGCTAACTTTCAGGAACATTTTAGACTGAAAGAAGCTGGAGCTGTTGCACTGATCAGCCAGGGACAGAGGGATAAGGGGGCTGTGTGAGGCCAGAGTAGGGCAGGGACTGGTGGCAGCACCCTGGAGATCTACCTGCATTCCCACCTGTGCTGGAAGCTGGGGGTTCTTGCTTGAAGGGGTGCACCTGATTCCCATCCCTCAGTCCTGACTGCCCAGCAGACACAGAAGAAAGGAAAAGCTGATCCTACCTGTTAATAACCCCTGTTATCCCTCAGAAACGTTCTTGCTCCTGGTTCTGTGGGAATGCTCAGGCATGGCAATGTCCCCATCTGCTGCTGCCTCTGGCACTTTTGGCAAGAGCTGCTGGGAAGGAAAACTGGCATGGCCAGAAAAGAGCATTTAGTACAGCTTGTCAGGAGCTGGCAGCCAGGGAAAGTGGCCTTCCCACCAGGACTGAGCCCCCATGGCAGCACTGCTCACATCACTGCTCGGTGTGTGCTACCAGGGAAGGGCATTCCTGAACACCGTGGGGAATTCAGTGACAGCAGCCAAGGCTGTCATGTGGAAAACGAGCAGGGTGCCCTGGGGAAAGTGTCCTCAGGGTCAGCCTGTCCTACAAGGCAAGGCACTCCCTTGTCCCTGGAGAAGAGCAAGCAAAGAGCTCCAGGGTGCAATGTCATTTTCCCAAAATGGGAAGCTTGAAAGTTGCCAAAGGTGAGGCAGAAATCAGTCTTTGCAAGAGGCTCTCCCACCTCAATCTGTGTTTGAGCTGCACTGCCAGAGGGCAGCCAAGGACCTCCAGACTACTGCCAGAGGAACCCTTCACTTCCCAGGGAGGTTGGACAAATATTAACAAGGAATCCATTAATCAGGAGTTAAAGGAATTGAAGCCTCCTTAAAACCTACAAACACAAAGATGGACATGCTGAGTGAAAGGGGCAGCTAAATTTCAGCTGAAATGCACATGTATGTAAATAGATTCAGTCAGCACTTTCTTCCAGGCAGCAGCTCAGCACTGCAGGAGAGCTCCACTGAGCACAGGAATCAGGGAAAAGGGCTCTTGAAACACTTCAGTCTGCTCCTTGGCAAAACCACAGCTTGTGCTGGTTGGCTTTGGCCAATGGCTTCCTTTGGTTATTGTGTTTTGTAGTTTTATGGATAAAAGTCAGACTTATTCAATCAGGACAGAATCATATCACTGCCTTCCAGTTTCCAGTTGTAAAATGTTCATCTACACAAAAACTATAGAGAAACAACTAAATTATACTCATTTTTCGAAAAATATTCAAAGTCAAGCTAAGGGCATAGAATAAAAAAAAAAAAAAACTAGCTAAATCAAAAAGCTTTGTTTGAATCCAGAATTTGAATCTTTGTTGAATACTGTATCAAACAGAGCTTATCTATCAAAAAGTAAATTCAAAGGCACCTTATTCACTTTCTACCCAGCCACAAAGGAGGAACATTCCTCAAGTTATGTACAACAATGTGAGAGAGAGAAAAGTACAGCAAAGCAACATTTCATGGTAAATAAAACCTTTTTTACTGACATTGATGCTGCACCATGGGATAACACTGATTGCCTGGTTACCAAAGAGTAATTTTGGAAACGTCTCAGCACCTTCTTGATGAAAATATTAATTTAATCTCGCATCCAGCAGCCTGTGTGATGTCAACTTCTCATCACAATTAGCGGGTTTATTTTTGATGTGCATGCTGACAGCTCCTAAAAGCTAATGGAAAGTCATTTATGTGCAATTTAAAGTCTGATTACTTGAGTGTTAAAGTTCCCTGACAGTCCTTTCTATCAGGAATGGGAAATTTAGTAAGAAAATTAATCAGCTTTGATAACATTAAAATAACTCCTCTGATACGAAAGTCAGGCCTAAAGTTTGCTAGAATCAACACAGGATGCAAAAATATGGTTTCACCTGAAAATTATTTCACAAATTATCATTTTGCAGATGTTAAAGTCTGGGAATAGGGGATAAAGGAACTTTATGTGAGTCTCCAAAAGCCTCAGAAGACAAGGAGTTGAATCAATAGATAAGCCCTTAAAGAAAGATAATTTGCTATATTGTACTTGGAATGGATTGAAATTTCACACTAACAACTTTTTCCACCAAAAAAAAAAAAAAAAAAAAAAAAACCACAAAAACACACCCAGATTTTATTCTAAACCAATATTTTCCATAACAAGATTGTGACTACAGCATATTTTGTGTCGGGCCATGTCAAAACACTGCATTTGGGTTTGTCAGGCCTGAACATTCCATTTCAAGTGGAGTTAACTCGAGCTCAGCCATGGTACCCGGCTGCCCTGGCCCTGTGCACAACTGGGACCTCAGCTCTGAATCTCCTCCTCAGAGTCACTCAGGGGGAGTCTGGCTCTTACACCAGCATTCAAAGCTCACTTTTTAATTAATTAAAATACTTGTCTTGGTTTTTACAGTTTTCATTCAGCTAAAACTACTTCATAGAAGGAAGAAGCCTTCAAATTTTGATGCTGAGGCAAATGAAAAGAAACAAAGTGATCAAACTTCCCTATAGAAGGGATGTTCATTTGCACTTCCACATGGGCTCCCTCTGCTCAATCTGATTCTGTTGCTATTTATATTTTTGCATTTCTATGTTATTTTCTAGGCTACAGAGGAAGATGAGCCACCTTTTTCTACTTTTCTTGTTGTTCTTGGCTCCAGCATTTGCTGATGGAGGAAGTCAGAAATCAGCCCAAAACCTTTGTTCAAATGATGTCAGCCACAAACGCCAGAAGAGAGACTGGATATGGAACCAAATGCACATCAAAGAAGAGATTGATACACCTTTGCCACACCACGTTGGCAAGGTAAGCAGCAAACTGTCAGCAATGACTAAAAATAGCAAATTGGGATCTTGAATTGTTTGCAGTCTAGGCAGGAGAAATAAAAAGGAAATACAAATGGGACTTATTACCTACACATTAAAATGTTAAAATCTTCAAAATGTGGGCAAAGAGTAAAGGAAGAACAGTGCCATAGGAATTTTAATTCCTTTGAAGAATACAGGTAAGTTTAAGGGAATAGCAGGTCTGGAGATTCCAAATGAACAGCCACGTTACCTGCAGGTGCATGTTAGGAAGGAAGTCTGGTGCCTGATGCATGTCAGGATTTTCCTGGCAGCACAAGAGTCTTTCAGAAACCCAGAGATCAGCAAATAAAAACAAATGTATTAAAAAACAGTTTACATCTCTCAGCTTGTACTCAATGCACGAGTGCTGTGTTTAGAAATACTGTTACACAATCAAAAATATTGTTGAACAAAGCGAAAGCAAAGAATTTTTAAAAATACAGGCATTGATCTGCTTGCAAACTCATTTTCCTCAGGGCAGTGCTCATAAAAGTCTATTATCAACTGCCCAACTATTATATGGCCCAGAGAAAATGCTCCCAATGCAGTTTTTCAGAGGGATGTGACACTGCAGATAAATGCAGCTGAGCGTTTCCCTGTACAGCACTCGCATCTGTCAGGGCTGTCTCAGCAGAGTCCACCAGGCCTTGCTGGCTGCTCTGGGCTGCCAAAAAAGCACCACAGAGTAAGCACAGAGGCCACAGGGTCCTCTCAGCTCCCACAGGGTATCTCTGCCTCGTTTCAGACCAATTCAGCCCCAGACTGAGGAGCAGCTTCTATTCCTGGAGCTGTACTAAATAAGAGTAATTCTCTTTGTCCAGCTCTGGGGTGTTTCAGCAGCACAATCTCCTGAAGGCTCCTGCAGTGGCTGCATCTGCAGCACTGAGGCCTTGATTAACCCTTTAAATAAAGGCCCCAGCAGCAGTGAGGCAGAGCTGAGTGAGAGCTGCAGGACTGTGCTGACACATCTGGATTTTATCATGCACTACCTCAGTGCTTTCCTTTTGTCCTCAGCACCAGAAAGGGCATTCTGAGAGATTTATTCTGTTTACACTGAAAAGGTACACAAAAATTGAGAAGGCAGGCACAGACTATCCCATCATTGACACAAGGGTGGGGTTATCTCTCATGTGGCATCTCCAGAGTTGTGAACTGCTCTCCAGCAGTTCCAGCAGCCAGAAGCATGATTAAGGAATGAGGGTGGAAATATTAATGACACATTTCAAAAGAGAAAACCAAAATTTAAATAATGCTCAACAGTAAATGACAGCTACGGGGTAAATCAAATCCTGAACACCCAACAGGTGGCATTTATAATAATATCAGTAACAAAAGGCTGGAAGCACTTGATTAAATCCAGTAACGCTTGATAATTAGCTGGCTGAAATAAGAATCCTGATATAGTGCATGGAAAATTGTTGTTTAAACCTTCTAGCAGTGACCATGTATGTGTGAGGGTATAGAAAGGGAAGCATCATTATATTATCTGCAAATCAACTAGTGTGCAAAAGCATTTAGAATTGGATTAGATTATATTTTAAAACTGATTAATGCTCATTCCTCTTCTCACATCCCTTTTTCACTGCAGCTAACCTTAAATTTTAAAATCTGTGGGGTGGAAATTTAACCTTCCTGTCATAGCATGAGCCTGAAGACTGCGTGTTAAAGGATTGTATGTGACTGAGCACAAGAAAGCTGTCAGCTATGGCAAGAATTCTGCTAAATGCTAAGGAATAGAGGCTAATGCTAAATAATGTCAGGAGCTGTGAATACAGATTTCCTTCTGTAATCCTGTGAAACTGAGCAAAAACCCCTGCTAGGTCCAGAAAGTTGCAAACAACAGTAACTCAGACTGAAGACTGAAGGTGGCTCATGTTATTTCAGACATAATGCAGTTAATTATTTGTAAGTGTTGGCTGCATGAGCAATTTATAACTTTAGGAGATATGAGGTATGGTTAAAAAAGGCTTTGTTCTGTATAAGCAAGCAAGTTTCAGTGTAGGTGCAAGTGTCATCCTGTAAGCCCAACTGCTTATAGGATTGTGCTGGTCAGTGCTGCCCCAGCTGACAACAAAAGTCCTGAGGGTTCCCATGGGATGAGGAACTCCTGACTGTGTGAATCCTCCGGGAGAGACTGCTGCACCCAGCTGCCAGAGCCCACCTTTATCTCTCTGAATTACACTTTCCTCCCAGATCACATCCAGCGTGAGGAACAACAACGCCAAGTACATCATCGAGGGGGAGTATGCCAACACCATCTTCAAGGTGGAGGAGACCAGCGGGGACGTCTATGCCTTCGAGAGGCTGGACAGGGAGAAGAAGGCAGAGTATGAGCTGACAGCCCTGATAATCGACAGAACCAACAACAGGTCCCTGGAGCGCCCCTCCAAATTCATCATCAAGGTGTACGATATCAACGACAACGCCCCCGTGTTTGTGCAGAAGGTGTTCAATGGCTCTGTCCCAGAAATGTCACCAGTAGGTATGTCCTCCAGCACTCACCCCCTTCTTGGCTGGCCCTCAAATGCACCACTTATATTAATATGCACCTTGAAAATCCTTCTCTAGGAACCTCAGTCACCAAAGTGACAGCTGTGGATGCCGATGACCCCACAGTGTCGGGTCATGCCACGGTGACCTACGAAGTCACCACAGGAGGTGAATATTTCACCATTGATGACTCCGGTAAGTCAAACACATAAATGGCCTTACACTTTATCCATACACTACCCTTTGAAGAAAACACAGTTTAAAGGCTTTTTTATTCTGGAAAAAAAAGGAATAATCATTCAAAAATATAATTTTAAACATGATTTAGAAAGGTTTTTCATTCACACTCTATAATGTCACTGTCTGCATCTGGAAACGAACTAATAAAACAAGGATATCAGCTGCCATGAACAAAATGAGAAGATAAAAGGTCATTTTTTTTCCCACTTATGGAAAGACTGACCAGGAGCTAAGACGAGTTCATGTTTTCAGTTTAGCATAGATACTGTTCCAGTGACCTAACAGGAAAAGGGAATACACAAATTCAGAAGCAACATTCAGTAATAATAATTTACTTTCCTAAACTTTCTAGCTTAAATTTTGCCCAGCTTTTACACCAATGTCAGTATCTCTTGTAACCACACTAGTTTGCTAGAGCAAAGACCACAGGTAAAGAGGTTAAAGATCCATTAAAATGAATATTCTGCATGAGCTCTCCTAAATATTCTATCATGCAGAAAAATTTCTAACATTTCTTGAAAAATACCACTGTAAAATTGATACTTAAAGCTGAATGTGTCGAAATAAAAAAAGATTAAAATTTGCTGTCAAAATTGAAGAGATGTTGGACATGCTGCAAAATCTTATTGTATCCAATATTATTTTTTCACAGGTGTGATTTATACAAAAGAGCCTAATTTAGACAGAGAGACCAAGTCAACGTATGAGATTGTTGTTCAAGCCAAAGATGCTCCGGGTTACTCTGGGGATTCCAGCACAGCCACGGTGATCATCACTTTGTCTGACATCAACGACAACTTCCCAGTGTTCAAACACTGTGAGTGCCACACAGCCCCTAACCCACCCTGGAACCAGGGCTGGCACAAGTTCAGCTCACGGTCCAGCACAATTCAGCTTTCCTTAAAAACAGCCAAAAGAACTTTACATGTTCAGAAGCTCTTCTGTGTTTCAGCCAGAGCCACTTTTCCTGGGTGATGCACACCTAGAGCAGAAAACAAAAATCGGTATTAATTTTATCCCTTTGCTAAGGATCTTGACAATTTGGGGTATTATTTATGCTTTTACATGTCTTAGAGATACACAATGCTAAATTCTCAATGAAGTATTTTCATGTGCATCTGTCAAGTGAGAACAGTTTTAACTAAGTCCTAACTTACATGTACACACCCCTTATGCATTTTTCTTTTCTTTTTTTTTTAACAGCATCATTTCATTTTAAAGTTCCTGAAAACATTTCAGTTGGAGGAGAAGTTGGCAGAGTCAAAGTAGAAGATATTGATGAACCACAGCACAGAAATACAAGATACAGCTTTATCCAAGGAGAGTTCAGGGACACCTTTGACATTGTGGCAAATCCATATACAAATGAAGGAATCTTTAGGCCAAAGAAGGTATTTTTCTCCATAACAAAGATGATTATTGTGGTTGTCCATGTGTACCAAGTGGTTTTTTTGGTTTAGGACTATCTGCAGGAAAAAACAGAAACACATGAAAGTCAGCATGAAATATATTGATCCTGAGCACCAGCTCTCTGAGCTCAGGGAGAAGAAGAGCTGGTGATTTCTAGTCCTTTTCAATGTCCAGACCTGGAAAACCTCCAGAATTACTGCAGAGGGCAGTGGGGGCTGTGTCAGATATTCAGGTTAGGTGCTTTGGGTTCCTTTCAAACTTCAAGTAGGTGGATGCTTCAAAGAGGCAGTGATTTAAGAGTTGAACCAACTGGCCAAGTCAAAAATCCTTCCCTTCTGAAGCCCACCTGAAACCAAAGCAGAAAATGTGAACAAGTCCACCTGACCTCCTTTCTAAAAGTTTCTTTGTAGTTTGGAATTTGCTCCAATCCGAGCCACAGCTCCCTTACTTTCCTCAGGGTGAGGAAAGATCTTTTTTTTTTTTAAGAGCTTCCCCAATAATTTCTTATGTCTTTATGACTTTTCAAAGCCTTTTTTAGGGTCTGTTCTTTGTTTTTTTAAAATTCTCAAACCCATATGATTTGTACCAGGGGACTGCTGCAGAGCATTGCTAAACTGAGACTTCATTGATTTCATTGACTTGCTGTTAAAAAAAAAGAGGAGAGAGGACTATAAATCAGCTCCTGTAATCCTCAGACTGACAGGAATGTGTTTTTCGCTTCCAAATGTCTCTCTGTAACTGCTAAGACTAGAAATGTCATTAAGAAGAGAAAACTTTCAGGAAAAACAGTACCAGGGATTTCAAGACTGGCAGTAAAATCCTTGGCTGTGGTCACGCTGGGTATGAGCAGCTCTCCTTCACCAGGTGCAGCTCTTCCCCAGCTTCCCAGGAGTTGGGGAATGCAGTGCCTGCCCAAAGGAGGAGCAGTCACAGACCCCACGCACCCTCCCAGAGGGATTTGGAACCAGCTCTTCCTCTAGCATGCAGTGGACAAAGTTCACCCTGTTTTCAATGTGATTTTGGCTGTGCACACATCGTAATTTTAAATACAGCTATGTGAGATAAAACGTCAGCTGCTGGATAAGTCCCATCACTTCCCCTTGCAATGTCTACTCAAAGAGGAAAACAAGAGCCACCATAACTGCTGTGCATCTCAGTGTTTATAGACTCTCAGGTGGTAGAACAAAGGAAACTTAGAAAGGAGCATTTCTTACTGCCTGAGCTCCTGGACTTCCTCCCATTGTGAGATTCCTTTTGTAGTCTCAGGAGTCTCAGGCAAGGGGAAAAACAGGGAAGAGGATGTCATTTATCACTGAATGCCCCAGCTGTCAGCCAGTGCAGATCTGCAATCTGCCTTGAGTGCCTTCAGAACACAAAGCATAGCCAAGAGGAGAATCTCTTCTCTAGCCTTTGGGGGCAGGAGCTAACCAAGTTTTGGGAGTTACAGCATTATAAAAAGACAATGATTTAACCCAAAAGAAAATTATTTTGCTGAACCAAAACTACTGGATAAATCTGTTCCACACCAGAGGTACCTTGAGCCACGCTATGATAGAGGAGTTCAGCTGGGAAATGCTCTCCTATGGGTCCAGCCAAGATGGAATTTGGTACCATTGCCAAACATGAAATAGAGCACAGATCTTAAATCTGCACAGAGAGCCAATGGAAAGTTTGCTTAGATCACAAATGAAAGAATATCTGTAACTGTCTTTTTGTTTTTAGCCCCTGGACTTCGAAACAGTGTCAGAATACAGATTTAGCATCGAGGCCACAGACCCCACCGTGAACCTGAGGCATTTCAAACCCGGCAACCCCCGGAGCATCGCGACGGTCACCATCGAGGTCACCGACGTGGACGAGCCTCCTGTCTTCACCAAACTCTCTTACGAGTTCAAAGTGAGGGAAAACCACGCAGAAGTGAAAACACTTGGTTCAGTCCATGCCGAGGACCCCGACGCAGCCAAACGGAAAATCAGGTATGACAACACCAACTTTAGCTACTCTATTTGAAAGTGCAAAATCCATTAATAGCTCCAGGAATTTAACAAAGAACCCAGATTTTATCCCTATTTTTTAGAATCTGCATGCCAACCAAAACAAAAAATAAAATCCAATTTAATTTTTCCAGCACTGTAGCCATGGATATATATGCTTACCAAAAGCTAAACATAAATTTCATCTACCCATATAATTACCACATGGACTTACTGATTTAACATTTGCACATTTAGGGAAAAATATAAACTTGGATATTTTTACATAGTTATAATTTAGGGGTTTGTTTTGTTGTTGTTTTTATTGTAAGAGCTCTCTCAATTATCTGCTTAGAGAATAAAATAGACTTCTGAAACAGCAATGAACAATAATATGGAATCTCTTCTGACAGATGTATTTCATTCTCCCAGCTTGCATAGTTTTAGGCCAATATTCTCAGCCCTCCTGGTCAAGATAATATAATTTGTCACATAAGAACTCTCTGACCTTCCTCTGACAAGAAATGAAATGAAACACAGCATTCCCAGCCATGCATTGACATATGTTGTTTTAAACAAAATCCAGATATATTCAGCGTAGAGCAAATCCTAATGGAGACTACATCAGGGTATCCAATAATGGAGTAATTCAACTTCCCAAGCCTCTGGACAGAGAATTCAGCTCCTCATACAACATCACTGTGGCAGCTGTGGAGATCCTTGAAGATGGTAAGTGCCACCCATTTCCCAGTTTGAAAGAAATCTGGTACACCTTTCCAGCAGGAGTGGCAAAAAGGAAAGGCACAACCTGACAGCCTGTCCCTGCTGAGCTAGGAATGAAAGGAGTGCTTCAAGGTTCACATCATCATCTTCCCAATCAAACAAGTCCTTACAAATAGGTCAGAGATCATTTCAAGATTTGACCTCTGGCTTTGCTCAGTTCCAGGGAGGCAGGCCAGTCCCAGCTTGGTTTGGTATTTCACAATATAGACATGGGCTGTTCTGTGCCTGTTGCTTTAGTGTCAGAGAATGATGCTCAATCCATCAGCATGCAGTGGGAAGAATCAGGAAGCCATAATCTACAGCCATTTTACTCCTGAAAGATCCTTGGTGATTTAACCACTATGAGAGATTTTAGGAAAATGTCTAAATCTCAGAGGAAAAGTTGAAGTTGTAATGGAGCCAGAAATTCTTCGTCATGTGGAGGGCACAGAAGGGGACACAAGGTGTGGGAAGGGGATTTTAGCCAGCACTGGGACTCCAGGCTGTGACCTGTACCCCACTGTCATTCCAGGCCGACTTTCCGACAGAGAGTCACACGCCCACGTCCACGTCATCGTCGATGATGTCAATGATAATGCTCCAGAGCTTGTCTCTCCTGAGGAACCCCGAGTGTGTGAAAATGCTGCACCTGGAAAGGTGAGACAGGGACAGCTTTTCCCTGAAACCAGAATTACTGCTTGTCAGCTCAAGTGAAAAATATCTTTTAATAAAAGTGAGTCTCGTTTTTCATGCCAAAACACCCAATCATTTCACTGATTTCCAAAACATCAGTGGTCAGGAATATCTTTTAAGGATACTGCACTACTGGAATATTGACTTTTATCTTCTTGCACACATGGGCTGCACTACTCCTCTCCCCCCAGGCTCTCACATCTGTGTATTAACAGTTGAGCCATGAAGGACAGTCAAGCTTTGCACAGCAAGAATTAGGAACTCAGTTCTATCACACAGATGCTTGGATCTGATACTGAGGAGGAAACTATTTCAAGCTAGTAAGAGGAACATTGCTGCATTGAACATTATTTTGTAGTCATAGAGTCCATGGATCTACACACACAAATTGTTAATGTGTTTGGCCTCAGACACAAGTGTTCAGCTTATACTGTAATATTTGTTTGATTAAGACAATTTGTGTCATGGTTTAGGGCAGGTATTCCCCAGTTTAGTGTTCCCACTGAACAGTGGGAAACCCCAAACCACACACCACTCACTCACCCTCTTTTCCCCTGCAGCAGGATGGAGAGGAGAGCTGGAGGCACAAAAAGGAAATTTTTGTGGGCTGAGATAATTTCCTGGAAACAGCAATGAGATAAGAAAATAAACAGAAATAGCAACAATATAAATAACAGAAATGTATATATAGAAAAAAAATAGAGAGAGTGCAGAGCAGCTACACCACCCAACGTGCTCCCTCTGGCTCAGCACCAGCATTATCCCACCACTCCCTCCACCACACCTGCTCAAACAGAAGGAACTCCTTGTCCACAAAGACAGTTCCTTTCCTCTCCCAGAAATTACATGAGGTGTTCAAGAATAACCACTTTGCCCCCTCCCAGCTAGTGGGAAAAAAATTAACTCTTTCCTGGCCAGAACCAGGACATTTTGTCCCTGCCTGGACTACCAGATAGAATATGCTAGGTATTAATTTCACCTTTAGTTTAATTTTTAAAATACCTTTGGGATATAACCAGACACATTTTTTTTTTGTATTTTATACACCTAATGTACATCAGGTTGAAGATTTCAAAACCCAAGCATGTCCTTCAAGCATGGCAGTTTCAATGTCATTCCAAGAATGACAGTCACACCTCAGAGTAGGCTGAGGACTTTGGAAGACACCATCTTAGACACTTCAACAATCCATATGTTTTTAAAAAAATAGGCTTTTTTGTGCTTTCATTATACAAAATTTGAAGAGGCAAAACTGATCTTTTTGAAGACCCACAAGTAAATTTCTCACCTGAAAAAACTTGAAGAGGAGTATCCTGAGATGTCTGTGTCCTGCCCTGAAACTGAAGGGTTACACAGGACAGACCGTCCAGCTCAAATACTCCACATGCTTTATCAGTGGAGGCAATATACACTGAAAACTGTGACCTCTTCCATCCTCCAGGTGATTGTCAGGATCTCAGCTGTTGACAAGGATGAAACATCACCCAGAGGTTTCTTCAGATACTCACTGGCCACAGAAGACAGCAACTTCTCCCTGATTGAGAACTATGGTAGTGTACCCCTGCAATGCCCTTCCTCAGCTGCAGGACCCCGGGGCTCAGGGAAGAAAAGCTGTAGCACTGACCTGTGGTTGGTCTAGCTGAGCTAAGTAACTCTTTAGTTTTAAAGGCTGAACATACTGGGGAAAAAGAAGTAGGTTTAATGAAATTAAAGTTTCACTGTTTCCCGAAAGGCTGGCACTGTCTAAGGGGAAGAGGCACCTGCTGACTGGAAATCTGTGAGGACAGTCTGGTGGAGATTATCACCGAATGGGATGTCCTTACTTCTGGCAGAGATTATCACCTAATGGAGTGTCCTTACTTCTTCCAGACAACACAGCTAACATCACTGTCAAATATGGACAGTTCAATCGGGAACTGGCCAAATTCCACTACCTGCCTGTCCTCATCTCAGACAACGGCGACCCTGACCTCACCAGCACAAACACCCTGGTCATCAGTGTCTGCAAGTGCGACGAGAAAGGCAACTTCACCTTCTGTGAGGAGCTGGCAAAGCAGGTTGGCATCAGCATACAAGCACTGGTGGCAATTTTTATCTGCATCTTCACAATCATTGGTGAGTATCTGACTTTTGGAATGTTCTCTGCACTGTAGTGCAGAGAACAAAAACGAGTTTTGTTTCTTTAGCTGAGATCTACAAAAGCTTTGTGGCTATGAAATGGTCACAAAGCTAGAAATGCTGTACTTATTTCATTCATCTCACGTGCTCTTCCTCTCTGGCCTGTTAGAACAGCTTCAGCTGCAAAGCTACTCCTCTAGACAGGCTATTGCACGCATGTATAATATACTTGATTTACTGGTACCAGCCTCATACACAGCTATAAAACAAGAAATTTGGGCTGGAGCAATGACAACAGGATTTCTGGTTCCTATGGCACAACCAGTCTGGAAACCCTTGAAGAAATACAGTGAACATAAATACATTTGTAACAAATCAGCAGACCAGTACCTGTTTGCTGCATTTGAAATCTATCAGAGAAGACTGAGTACCTTTTCCTTGCCTGAGAATTGGCCTGTCTTACAAGTACCACATAAGTAGTATGTGATGCTTGGCATTAAAAGTTCAAGGCAGTAGTTTATTCTATGACCTTGTGACACCATGCATTGGTACTTGTGATTCCAGCTTAAGAGTCAGGGGAACTCCAGACTGTCCAGATTGAACTCCTTCAACTAATCCTACAGTTAAATAGAAATTTTAACTATTTTTAAAATAAATATACGCTAAAAAAACCACTCCAGAAAAAACAAAAAAACAAAACAAAAAAAAACCAATAGGCACTTCAGGTTATGTTACGTATCTTAAATGCAATTTGTTTTAGTGTGTTACTTCTCTCTTCACACACGCTCATCTAAGTTTCCTTTGCAGTAATTGCGTTGCTGATTCTGCTGAGAAAGAGGCACAAGAAGGACCTGAGCGGGCTTGGGAGGAGCGTGGCAGAGATCCATGAGCAGCTGGTCACCTACGACGAGGAGGGCGGGGGCGAGATGGACACCACCAGCTACGACGTGTCCGTGCTCAACTCCGTCCGCAAGAACGGCCTCAAGGCAGAGGCCGCTCCCTCTCCCTATGCACAGGTCCAGAAACCTCCTGGGAACATCACCCCTGGAGCTGGGGGCATGGAGATGATGATTGAGGTGAAGAAGGATGAGGCTGACAACGACAGGGATTTGCTGCCCTACGACACCCTGCACATCTACGGCTACGAAGGCGCCGAGTCCATCGCGGAGTCCCTCAGCTCTCTGGGCTCGGGCTCCTCAGACTCAGACATTGACTATGACTTTCTCAATGACTGGGGACCCAGGTTCAAGATGTTAGCTGAGCTGTATGGATCAGAACCAAGTGAAGATTTTGTGTATTAAGCTCAAACTAGCCATGAGTTTTGTCTCTCCCACTACAGACAGACACCAAGAGACTGCCAGTGGCCAAAGAGGAGCTCACAGCTCTTCCCTCAAGCCGTAGTAGGATTTCAAACAGGCATGGAGCAAGCCTGCAGTAGGGTTAAAAAGACACAGAGATCACCTATATTAACTTCACCCAGCTCTACTGTCCTTGCTAACATTCATTTTTTGCCCCAAAATTCCTGCTCACTGATCTGCTCAAGTCTTCCAGAACACACCTCCTCTCCCATTCTTCCCCACTTCTCCTGGTTTTGTCCCCAGTTCCTCCCTCAATCTCTCCCCCTGTGCTGTTTCCATCCACAGGCATCCAAGGTCACCTTCTGCTGGGAGAGAGAGGCTCACTGGCATTGGGAAGGGATGCTTTAACCCCCCTGTATCTCCAGCTGGCTGCTTTGCCTGCCCCTCTTGCAACATCTTTATTGATATTCCACACTTATGCTCATCCAGCAGAAGAGAGGAGGAACATATGGTCTATCATTTAGTATTAGAAATTATTCCATCACTCTCAAAAAGAAGCAATACTTTTTCCTTCTTTCCCTTCTATTAATTATTTTTGCTTTATAGCCTTCTACTACATCTAGGAGTTAGTCAAGATAAAATTAGACAGGATTTTTAGACACACAATCTGGTTTCATCTGTCATTTTTAACAGCCTAATGACAATTTTGGGCACATTTCTGGCATGCTAGAATTTGCTCTAGCTAGCAGCAAAATTGTTCTTTCACTCTGTAAATAGGATCTCACTGTTACTCAATGGAACATATCCTGCAGGGCAGGAAATGTGGAGATCAGAGGAATGTCAAGACTCCAACACTGTAAATCTCTCTAGATGGAAATATAGGTCTCTCTAGATTTCTAAAGAGGTTGAATAGGGGGTATATTCAGCATTATTAAAGCAAGAGCATTTTTCAGGGACAAAAAAAATGAAAGGTCTCATTACTGTGAAACTGTTGTGCTTTTTTTCTAAGCAGGTACTGTAAAAGGAGTATTTTCCACCTAGGAAAATACTGTAGACTCCCAAACTGCTACACTCCCAAACACTGGGCTTGCATAAAAGCACCACAAATGTAAGGATGGTTTGGAGCTGCAGCCACCACATCCCTGGAAAGGGACTGTGTTCAGTTTCCCACCTGGTGAAGAGCCACAAAATGACCAGAATGAAACTTCCCACATTGGAAGGGACCCAGCCAAAAACATTTTGGGAAAAGTGGGTCCCTTGGGACCATGGCCTGTCTCTGGCTTCCAGCAGTGCAGAGTCCTGTTGCCTCCAACAGGAACAGAGCCCTACTACGCAGATCCTCCACTGTGCAGGATGTGTGCTGGAGCTGTATGTATTAGTTTAGATGATTTGATTATTTAAATCTGGTAGCTAACCAAATAATACTAAATCTTTTTTTTTTTTTTTCTTAAACAAGTATAGTGGAACCTCTCAAATTTGCTTTTTACTTGTTCACATCATCTCCAATTCACAGTCCCTTCCCCCAGAATGTTTTCTTGGCAGGAAATAACAATGCACAATAAACGTCTCACACTACTCCTCACTGCTGTAAAAAGTTGTCCGATGCAATATTTGGCTGGACACTAATACATCAACAATGTAATCACTCAAATTTTCAAATACAAACTAAAGGAAAACTGAGGAGAATTCTGTCCATTGGTCAAATCAGCCTTAGATCCTATTCTTTGTTTTTAAAAAGTACATTTTAGGGTGACAGCCTTGGTTTTATTTTGAATGGGCTCATTCTGTTTTGCTTAATCCAGCTAGCAGTGTGTGCTCTAGGGGTTCCACATATTTGTGTATTATAAGGAATGCTAACTAATAATACTTACAGTTTAAGGATTTTGTCAGTACCTGTGGTATTGACTATCAGCAGGTAAAGTTAGTTATAAAATTATTTAGTGCAGTAAGTCAAGTACTTTGGTAGGTATCAGCCAGATTCTATTACCTGGAATTGCTGGTTTTAAGCCTAATTTTTTTAAAGTTATTTTAAGGAACACTGTATCCATTTCCAATGTATATGATGTTTGCACTGGATGGTTTCTTTTTATATTCCTGTATTACGTTGGTTTTTTTACTACATAAAAGCCAATCTTTTACTACATAAAAGCCAAGTTTGGATTTTCTGTGCATTAAAGAGTTTCACTCAGGAGAAAATATCAGGCTTCATGCCACAGTATGAACCCAGCCATGAAAACACTCCAAGTGAACCCAGCTTGGGCACCAACTCCCCAGAGAACTTCCTGCAAAGGCAGTTTTGTCCCGCTCCCTGCACAGCTGCTGGCAGAGCAGAGCCCCAGCGGTGCAGTTGGGAGGCTGGACACTGTGGGGCTGGTACAGAACCTGCACAGAACCTGCACCTGCACAGAACCTGCACAGAACCTGCACCTGCACAGAACTTGCACAGAACCTGCACAGAACCTGCACAGAACACCCTGGGCTACAGAACCTGTGCAGAACCTGCACCTATACAGGACCTGTACTTGTACAGAACCTTCACACAACACCCTGGGCTATGGAACCTGCACAGAACACCCCAGGGTACAAAACCCTCCAGCTTCCTTCCTCAGGACTGGCACAGGACAGACACAACAAAACACATCGGTGCCAGAAAATAAAATCACCTCTACATTTGCAGCTTTAGGCAGCACAGCTCCCCACCTTCTCTTTTTGCTGCTGCTAATGACTACCCCAACATATTCCCAAGATTCATCTAGCACTTTACAAAAGATCACATCCATTTTTTCCCAGATATGGCACTTATAATTTACAAAGCCCAGAATAAAGCAAAAAAGTTAAATTCCTTCACTGCTAATTGCCACGAGCAAACACCAGATCAAACACACTTTAGCACAAGTTGTATTAAAAACACAATAGATGTGCTAATTATGTTATAATGAAATGCATTTTTCCATAGAAAGAATTTGATTAAACAGCTACTAGCAACTTGCAGGAGAGAATCTCACAAAGGTTTTCATTATTCATTTAATTAATATGCACTTGAATCTCTTATCCCTAAAAATACATCATAAATTATTATTTTATTATGTTCAGATCCAGAAGTTCATGTCATTTAATAAAGGGATTTTTTAGTCCCACCCCATTAGAACTTTTTATGAAGCAGTGGCTTGTGATGAGAATCCTGGATATGTATCAAAGCAGCAATGAAAAGCTGTTTGAATGTGAACACCGGGCACACAGTGGCACATCCCAGGTAGGGCAGGCGAGGTAAGGTCAAGGAAAATTTACACCAGTCATTGAAAGAAAGAACAATTCTATGATTTATTATCCTATTGCAGTCCAGTGCTACTACAACAGCAAATCCAGGGAAAACAGAGGATTGGTTTCTAGAGGAAAAATCAAATCATCATTTCTGAGCTCTTTTTCTTCAAGAAGTGCATTCTTCCTTTCCTCCTTTCAGCCACAAGGGCTTGGAACATCCCCAGGAGGGCCCAGCCAGCCTGGCAGGGACACCTGCAAAGGAATTGTCACCCTGCCTGGGCTGACTGCAGCCTGCAAGGCCTCACTGGTTTTTGGAGCTCAGAGTTCAGGGTAAAGATCCACCTCTATACATTTATTTTGCATCTTTTCACTCCCCAGCATATGTCACATGCAGTAAAAATGCTCTGGTGGCAGTAAATACAGTGATGTACTCTCTTATTTGGCTAGAAATAATAGTTACACTTACTATATAGGACAAAAATAAATAATCACCATCCTTTCTGACCTATTGTTCTGGTTTGAAAGCAAAACCAGTGAGAGACTCCAAGTCAGAAATACAATTTACTGGGAAAAAGGGGAAAAGGACAAAAAATACATGTAACAATACAAAGGGAAAAAACCACCGA
>QUSF01000071.1:500990-518652 GCA_003676055.1 Chloebia gouldiae | reverse complement strand
AACTCCTGCTTAGATGGTAAATAGGAAAACTTTTTTAATCTTGGACACCTATTTTCCCCTTTTTTCCCTTTTTAAATAAGTGTTTCAAGTTGGAAAGAGTAAGAAAGAAAACTCTGTTGGCTTTATTTCACAAACTTTCTGGAATTAAATATATCATCAAGGTGATACCCTTCTCATTGAAATCTTCCCATTTCACAATCTTAGTGTACCACAAATCATGAAGTCCTACCAGGAAATTAATAAGAGTCTGATCAGATCACAGTGGAAGATTTAGGCTGAATCATCTCCATACAAAAAACACAACAGAAAATAAAACCACAAAGACGTTCTTTCAGGCTGCATCAGAAAATATGGGAAAAAAAACAATATAAAAAAAATGCTTTTATGAGCAATAAACATGCACAGATATTTGCTGACCTCTCTCACCCTCCTGACTTTGTTCCTGCCTGACCAAAAGGAAAAGGGAAAACCAGCAGCTCCTTCCACTTATCCTCAGTGAGGAACTGTCTCACCTGCTTTCCCTCAAGACGCTCTTAATTCATCCAGTTAACCCCTTCATCAATGCCACAATCAATCAGAAATCTCTGGAACTCTTTAATTCCTCATTAAAAAAGGAAAGCCAGTGCTCTGGGTGAAGTCACCAGAACAAAGCAGGACAGAGCTCCCCAGGCAAACACATCCAGCAAACACAATCCCAGTGAAGTTTGCTAAAAAGTCAGAAACAGCTGCGCTGCAAATGGTCCCAGGAGCTCTCGTGGCAGCCTCAGGAGCCCAAATCCTGGCCTCCAAACCAGAGCATTCCCACATGGGGAGGGTCAAAGGCAGCCCCAGGTGCCCCCTCTGCTCTGCCCCACGGCAGGTGGGGCTCGGAGACCACGAACAGTGCAAAGAGCCTGAAACACAATTCCCAGCTCCAGCATTTAAAAATGGCTTTTCTAAACAGCTGTCTGGTCTTCCCTCTTCCCCCTCAAATTCAGAGCAAACCCGAAGAACCTAAAAATGCCAAAGGCCGAGCTGCACTTGGTGAGTCCCACAACCCTAATGCGTGGAATCCCCGGCACTTCAGGGAACTTGAGCCTTGTCCCTGCTCTCAGCATCGGGACACTGCCCTCCATCCCCGCTCCTGGAACACTGCCCTTTATCCTGTGGTCCTGATCTTGGCCCCAGGACACTGCCCTTTACCCCATGTCCCTGCTCTCAGCATCAGGACGGTCCCTCTATCCCGTGTCCCTGCCCTCGGGCCCGGGACACTTCCCTTTATCCCGTATCTCTGCTCCCGGGACACTGCCCTCTCTTATTTGTCCCTGTCCCTCGGGTACGTCCCTTTGTTTCTTTATTCCCTTTTTCCTTTATCTGTTCTATCCCGACCCGATCCGCGGCCCCGCCGCAGCCGCGCGGGCTGCAATGACCGCTGCTGGCCGCCAGGTGGTGCCCGACGGCAGCGCTGGGCACGGCCGAGCCGGGCGCTTCCCGATGGATCCCGCGTGGATCCCCCCATGGATCCCCCGTGGATCCCTCGTGGATTCCCCATGGATCCCGCGTGGATCCCGTGTGGATTCCCCATGGATTCCCCGTGGATCCCCTATGGATTCCCCATGGATCCCACGTGGATCCCGCGTGGATTCGCCATGGATCCCGCGTGGATCCCGCGTGGATCCCCCCATGGATCCCCCGTGGATCCCTCGTGGATTCCCCATGGATCCCGCGTGGATCCCGCGTGGATTCCCCATGGATTCCCCGTGGATCCCTCATGGATTCCCCGTGGATCCCACATGGATCCCGCGTGGATTCGCCATGGATCTCGCGTGGATCCCTCGTGGATTCCCCATGGATCCCGCGTGGCTCACAGGTGGATTCCCCATGGATTCCGCATTGATCCTGCATGGATTCCCCATGGATCCCCCATGGATCCTGCATGGATCCCTGATGGATGCCTAACGGATCCCCCATGGATGCCTCATGGATCCCCCATGGACCCCCATAAATCTCTAATTAATCCCTCATGGATCTCTGATGGATCCCTCATGAATTCCCAGTGGATCCCTCATGCATCTATGATGGATGCCTGATAAATCCCTGCTGGATCTCTGATGGCTGCCTGCTGCATTCCCTCTGCTGCCTGCTGGATGCCCACTCTGCTTCCCTGCGTGTCACCTCACACGAACCACAGTCAGTGAAATCAGGAACGCCCCAAAGGTCATTCCAAACGTTTTATTCTTTAGTGCTGACTCCACAAAAACCCTCAGACATTTGTGGGAGCCAGGGAGGTTGCAAGGCTTGGATTTCTGATGGAGAAGGCAGTGATTCGTTCCAGCAGCAGTTCTGGAGGGCATGGAGGGCAAGGGAAGAGCTCTGGGGAGGATGCCATCTCCAGATGTCTCCTTTAATCACCCTCGGTCCAGACCTTCCTCCCTGGGGCACGTTTGCCTGCTTGCCAGGAGGAGTCAGCACCAAATCCTGCTACTTTGACGCTGCGGTCTTGTTTGGGTGATGAAGATGTCCAACCCTACTTTTCTAGAATATTCTCTTTCCAAACCAAACAACTACTAAACAGGATTTTCTGAAGCAACACCAAATAATTTTTATCTTTAGTGACTCTTGGTTCTGTTTTGCCTTGAATGAGTTGGTTACGAGCACACACCCTATCCACTAATTACAATTTGTTAATTATTTCTATGTTGTAACCATGCAGCAAGACTTTCCCAAGTAGCCACAGAAACAAACCAGTAACAAAAATGTACCAGGAACCTTTCAGAGATCACCTAGAAGTTGAAAGTATTCACAGAAATCCTGTCACACAATTACAGATTAATAAATACCTGCAAGTCAAAGACTTCTTGCAAGTGGATCTGGGCCAGCACCTAAATCAGCCTCCATCCTCGCTCCTGCTCGTCCTCTGCTCAGATTACTTCAGCCCTGCTGATCCAGAAGTTCTGCCAAGCTCTCTGGAGAGAGCACAGTGGGAGAGGCTGGCTGTGCCTTTGGGATCCAGATCATCAGGGCCAACTCCAGCTGGTCAGCCACAAAGAACAATAGCAAACACCCAGGTTAAGCTCTGCTTACGACATTTCACTGGGCTAAGGTAAGGACAAAGGTTACAAATTAAGTGATTGTGCACACTGACAGTGTGTCCCAAACAGTCCTGAACAGCAAGCAGAATGCAAAGCGAGGAGGAAAAAGAAATAGCAGCAGGTGAATTTGTAGGAGAGGGAAAAATGTTATTTCTCCCTCTCATCCAAAAAGTTCTGCTGTACACAAGCAGCAAATTCCCTGTGAGCAGAGCTAGCCTGGAGGGACACAGCTCCCCCATTGCTCACCTCAGCCTGCTCAGCTCACACCTCTGCTGCCCCACGGGTCCCCTCCTGCTCCCCTCTGCCCCACAGAGTGTCCATGGCCCGGTGACCCTGACCCTAACCAGGCCCAGCCTGCCAGACCTCCTCTCCAGAGTGAGGATCCCCCCAGAGCTGCTGTCCTGGCACAGTGACAGCACAGGTGACACCTCCAGCCTGGCCAGCCGGTCCTGCCCCTGGCTGGCAGACTGGGCTTGCTCCAAGGCCACCAAGGGCAGGTTCTCTGCACACACTCCCTGCTGCTGGCGTTTGCCATGCCTTGGGGCACAGCCCTCCTGGCTGAGGAATTCCTGCTGGAACAGGAGGGAGGATGGACAATGATGGATGTTGTGAGTGTGTGACACATCTGGGGAGGACAAGAAGCTCTCCTCTGTATCACCCAGCTGGGCAAGATCCATCCACATGGACCCTGAAGCTGCCCAAATATCACTGCTGGCTGCTCCAGCTCTGGGGCTGGCTGAGCTCCCACTCCTGCAGCATTTTGCTATTGCAGAGACAAGCAGGGCCCTGCTCTCCATGGATTTCTGAGCCTGGGAACAACGTGAGCTCTGCAATTGCAGCCAGGTGAGGACCCAGGGCAGCAAAACCCACAGCCTTTGTGAGCAGTGCAGCCAGGAAAAGGCTCGGATGGCCATGGCCAGTCCTGCTGCCTCCTAGAACTCAACAGCAACTGCCAGCACAAGAAGAAGGCAGGCTAGCAGGGATCCATGGCAAAGCTCAAGTGTGTGAAAGAGCTGGCACCAAGGAATGCACCTGGAAAGCCAAGGGATAGACACTGGGCAGTCAGAAATGCCAGGTGGCATGCTGGCAAAAAAAAAACATTTTGTCACTCTGTTAACTTGGCAGCGCCCACTTGTCACCAGCCTGAGAAATCACATCTTTAACAGCCTCAGATCTGCCCCTCAGGGCCTGCCTGGATCTGGCAAAGCTGCTGCTCAAGCCAGGCAGAGAAATCACTTGGAGGAAGTGCAAAGCATTAAACTCTTCCTGAAGGGCCATCAAAGAACAGCCCCCTCTTCTTCCTTCATGGGAAGAGCTTTGAGTTGGCTGGAAAAATGAGCGACTCTCTTCAATCCTGGTAAAACAATCTCCACAATTAATTCCTTCCTATAAATAGGTGATTAAGCATTAACCCTAATCAGAACTGGGCTTCTTGGATTTCATCACCACTTCTGGATTTTTGTGCACACTGATACAAGCACTGGGCCAGCAGACAAGGAGTCCACATGGCCACAGACCTCTGGAAAAATACAAAAATATAAATATATAGAATATATAATATAAATATATAATATGTAAATATATAAATATATTACTCTACACAGCTGTGATCTGAACAGAGTTCCACGATTCGGAGAGCACAGTTTCACATCATGATGTTCGGACAAATGTTAAATCACAGCACAGCACATTGCAAGCACCAAATGAAGATCTGAAAGCTGAGTTATAGGGCTCTGAAGATGGGTTAGGCCCAGAAATGGTCATGGAAGCTGAATTACAGAGATCCTGCTGTATGGAGGTCTTCTGGGTAAGCTATTCCAGTCCCTTCAGGAATTGATTTGCTGCAATGGGAACAGCCTGAGCTGCAGTGGCAGGTTTGCCACATAGAGAACATTACAGCTGATTTTATTCCTTCCAACAAACTAATTTCAGAAGTTTTTTTCTGCTGATCTGCCTATCACTTGCCCTTGTCTCTAGAGAGCACAATTGTCTTTTTTCTGCCATTTTCAGTTAGTTGTGATTTTCAGATTCAGCTTGGATGAGCTTCAGTCAGTATCAAATAAGTATTTTTTCACATATTTCATTTATTTGAAGAAACTGAAGGTTTCCTACTGAATGCTGTGCACATGACTGCACTGCACCTAGGAAACTCTTCTTTTGCTAAGTAACAAAAAGCTGCAACATGTACCCTACCAAGGAGACAGAAAATTGAATTCTCACCAGAAGCAGCCAAATGAAGGAACAAAACAGAATGAGTGAGGGACATTGAGAGAAACACATTTCCCAGCCATGGCATCAAGCAGTGGTGTGAGAAACAATGCTCACCTTTAAAATGTCAAAGGTTTATTAAACCTTAACAAAATACAACAAAAGGACTAAATAAGGAAAAATTACAGCGCTGATAGTATGGAATAAACCACCATATGCTCATTTACAAAATAGATGTGATGCCTTGTGAAGGCTGACCTAGAACAGAGACTAGACAGAGCTAAAGGATAAAGCAGGGATTTATTTAGAGGCTTCAATAGATCCACCTTGGGCAGCACTACCCAAAAAGGCCACAAAAATAGACAACCAGGCACAGGGTCTCTCACTTTGATAAGTTCTGCTCCATTTGCACATTGCAGTTCATTGTCCAATTACAGCTCCAGCCCATGAAGTTCCATCCTTCTTGTTTTTCTCTCTTCAGTCCACGTTGTTGGTGTTCTTGGGCTGAGGTTTGGATCAGCTGTCTTTGGGTCCCCAGCTGGAGAAGGAATTGTTTTGTCTCCCTGCTCTGTGAACAGAGTTTACCATCCCCTAATATGAAGCCTAGACTTACACTCTAAAGCAGAACAGAATCTGAAAAATATAAAAGCTAAAACCTGAGGCATCACATGCTCCACCTTTTATACCTCTAGCTCCTCCTAAAGTCTTGTCAGTCGATTCCTTCCTTGCTGTCCAGGGGCGCAGATCACTTTCTGACACCCTGATTTGAGGTCAGGTGCTGCCACAGTAAGAAGCCAACCTCCCCAAAAGCCCAGGGTCATCCCATGGTAACAGTGCAAAGGGGAGGACACATTGCAGTAACAAAACCATACATCTACACAACTTCCCTTAACATACACAGAATGTTCACCCCTTAACTGTGAGAGCAAACCTTACCCATCTATAACAGCGGGAAGCCAAAAAAAAAAATGAGAGTTCTCTCTTCTGAGAACACAGTTTGTGCTTGCTCAGCTTGGAGTTTGTTATCTCTTCATCCCACCTTCCCAAACAGGAACTGCTCCCTCCACACAGGCCGCCAGCACCTTGCTCTGCCTTACACCCCCACCTTTTCCAAACAAGAGCCCAAACCTCTCTTCTTGTTGCACTCTACCCATCCCATACACCATAAGGTTCCTATCTGAATTGATTAAATCTCCTTTGTTTTTCTACATTCTACAGAAAGAGACACTCCCTACAGCTGAAAAATAGCAGCAGAGCCACAAGGAAACCCTGCCCTCTTTGGCCACATCAGATCCCCAGAGTCAGTGACAGCAGCACCTGCTCAGAGCCTCACAGCACAGACTTGACCTGCAGAGAGCAGATCTTTTCAGTGTCCATCAGCTTTGATGTTCCAACTGACTCATCTTTGAAGGCAAGACATGATGTAAGCCAAGGTTTGTATACAAACCTTCTCATCAACTGTCTGCATTTATCCTCAGCCTCTTAATGCCATGTTTCAGTATTAAGACATTTTGTTTAATCCCATCTCTAGATACAGCTGTTCCAGGATTCTGATTTTTCTCACAAATAATCCTGTTTTTCACCTAATGGCCTACAGCGCTATCAAAAAAAAAAAAAAAAAAAAGGAGATTATCAGCTCAACTGATTGTTTATTTTTTAATAAAGCATTCTAAAATGTAAGTGATGATTTTGGGGCTATATATATATACCTAAGGAGTAAATACAGTCATACCACTTGAATTTTTCTTAATGTCATTTATAAAACCCCTGAATTGACTTTTGCATTTGTGACTGCTAATTAGCCTTTGCATTTGTAACTGTTTTAAAGTTACAAATTTAATTAATGAAAAGTGTTCAAGTTAATGAAGTAAATATTAAAAGGTCACTATAAAGTTATCCCAGTTAACCTGTATGTTCCAAATAAATGTTTAACAATTTTGTTAAAGTTGTTAACAATTTTAATAAGCATGATCACTATTTTATATACCATTGTTCTTAAATGAATCACTGTTCATACATTATTTGTAAGTTTAATGATCTTTTTTGAGTATCTCATTTTCAAAGGTCATAGTGCAGTTTCCTCTCACTACCAGCATGCAGCACTTTACAGACAATTTCTAACCTGCTCCAGGAGACTTGTAAGGTGACTCCATGGTAACTGTGCATAGCAATGAGAGATTTCCCACCAAAAACCTCAGCGTTATCATCCCACCACAGTGGCAGTGAACTATTGGAGAGAAGTTCCCTTCCATCAGCCCCAATCACCAGGACTGTGGGGCGGAACTGCCAGCATGGGCTGGGAGTATAAAAGGAGTAACCTGACCTGAAAAGTTTCTTCTGTCTGTGGCTCTCAGACTGTGAGGTAGATACAGCAAGGCACCCAACACTGCTGGCTTTGGTCAACTTCTCTTTTTAGGGACGTTCTCCACAGGTCTGAAGGCAGATTAGCTGCATTCACTGCAGCGCCGTTGGGTTCTTGCCTTAGGTCTAAACGCCAGTACAGTCAGGGGCTTCCGTAATCCTTGGAGCCAGGATTCTTAATTTTTTCTTTCTCCCTTTTTAATACTTTCCTTTTATTTTTCCCCTTTTAATAAACACCCCATTTTTGTTCAAATCCCTGAAGTTGTGTCATTTTTATAGCACTTAGCAAAATACAGCCAAAATACATTATTCATCTATTAGGTTGTGTCTTGTCTTGATACAACTTTTCTTTTCATTGGTAATTAGTTCCACTCAATGGCAGGAAATTTTCATAAACTGATTACTTCAGTGAGGATTTCTCAGTGAATTAATGGGGCTTAGCTGTCTTTATGTAATAAAACTTGAAAAATTGAATGTCAAAGAGAAAGATGTACTTTTCTGTGCCTTGTGTAAGCTTCTAAAACCATGTGCAATCCCACATAACAATTCCTGGTTTCCCTCTCTCTGGTGCCTATTTCAAGCCCTCCCAGGGAAGCACCATGCAATTCCCAAATCCAAGTTCACATACAGAGCCCCTTGAGGGTGGGAGGACTTTAAATAGATCTCATTGCAGCAGCACTAGTCCCTTTGCAGCAACAAATTTCCCTTCTTTCCTCCCTACCCCCACAGGACTGTGTCTGCACCATTTAAATGCAGCCAAATTTTGGTCTCCAGCAAGGGTAAGATCTACACCAGCATCTCACATGGGGCAACTAAAGGAAAAAGAAAGGACGAACATGTACAGAAAGCCCTAAGTGGGTGGGACACACTTTCATTTTGCTGCCAGTTTGTCATAGATGGGTAGAAGAATTATAAAAGAAAGGCCTTATGAAATAAGGCTTTGCTCTACTCAAATTGCCAAAGCTGGCCTGGCATTTTTTCTAAGTGCAGTTCACAAGCAATTTCTATGTTCCCATGTGAAGCTATTTTTCAAATGAGAAGTTCCTTTAACACAACAATCTGTTCTAAGGGTGAAAAACAAATGCACCCATGTAAACAATAATATTTGTCCCATGAGAACCCAGGAAGTAAAACTGTAAACATATCTAGAGTGAGATAAAATTTGATAGATGTATACAATAGCCCTTACTGATCAATGAACTGCGTTTCACTGTATTGCTGAACATTTAGGTTTAACACAAGGCCTTCTGATATTTCCTACATATATGAGCTTTATGAATAAAGAATCGGCTTTCTGCATGAAAAAAAAGGAGTCTCGGCTGATTTATTCCAACACAGTTCACGTTGTCAGATACAAAGTGATTTGGAAAGCAATAGGAAAGCAGTGTAATAACTGTGTCCTCAGCATGGCTCCCAAACCCATTCCTGGCAGCCCCACGGGTTCTCACATTGATCATTGCAGCCAAAGCTGCACTTAGCTCCAGACTAAACACCACCAGGAGGCAGGGTGGTAAATAATGCATTTCCTCGGGGCTTTTAACTGAATATGTGATCATTTCATGCATTTCACACTCTGAGAAACAGCCACCCACACAGCAAACTGGCAGCTGCACTCTCCCTGCATCACCTGGGGCTTAACTCAGCCCAAAGAACCAGCATCAGCCAGGGGAACAAGGACCTTGGTGCCCCCTTAGCAACACACTTTGAGGTTTTCCTGCTGGGCTCTGGGCAGTGCTGGCTCCCAGTCCTTGTGTTTATTTTCCAGGAAATCCACAAGCAGGAGTCGTGGTCACTCTGCTGTGGCACTGCAAGCAATATTGGCTCAATGTGTTCAACATAAACAAGGCCTTCTCACCTTTTTAAAGCATCCTCTAACTCTCTTCATGCCCCTGATCTTCCTCGAGGACAGCCTCTCTACATATTCACAGAGAGTTTTTAAATTTTGACTTGAATATCAAGGTCCAACACTAAAAATTTTATCAGTATTTGCCAAGCCATGTGTATGTGTCTATCAGCTGGCACTGGCTTTCATGCTGCCAAAGAAAAAGAGGCAGCAGCTGGAGGGGTGATTTCAGCTATTCCAGGACAGCTCTCCTAAGAATATCCCCCAATTCAATCTCACATTTCAGAGCAGAGGGGAAACATATCCATTTTAAAGTGTGATCACTATAAACTGGCTGGAAAAACTGACATTGCACCCCCTGCATTCATGTTGTTAGTATTTGCAGTATTCATAAGAGAAAAAAGGTATTTTCCTTGCCAGTACAGCAAATGCATCTGGAATTTACAAATCCACATGTTCTCTTTCCTTCTTAAAACTTGGACACAAATATTTCTGGAGGTAAAACATGCTACAGTTGCTCAATAGATATATATTGATATATATTATATATCAAAATCTGACAATAGAGATCATGTAGAACCATTTTTGTGTTTGTATATATATATGAATAAATGCTCTGAGTTCTAAGATTTAATAGGTATATGGTTTTGATCTTGATCCTAACTCAGTACAAAAAGAAATGTATTATCAACCTTTTGGCCACAGATATTACTTTGAAGATAAACCTGCAGTGAATTTATTACATATAATATACCAAAGTCTAGCATTGTTTAAATAACTTCTTCAGATCCAAACTGTTACTGGTGGTATCAGCAATGCAAATGCCCCAGCATATTCCAGCACCTGAACAATTGTGTTGGATTTTTCCTTTGTTATTTTTTTAAGGGTCTCAAGCTCATTCCCAAAGTCTCACACAGTATCTGGAAGCAGAAGGCAGCACAGGTTGAGTTCTTTTCCTCTGCAGTGATGCGTTGGGTAAAGGTGACTTTCAGAAATTATTACTATTCAGAAATATTAAAATGAGCTCTGAGTGTTTTATTAGCAGAAGCAGGGACTACTGTGAGATAGCTGTAGATGAGCATAAATAAGTCAGCTGCTCATACTGTATTTTGTTTTGTTCCCTTTGCATGCTCATATTCTTATGCAGATCTTCACCTGCTGGGAAGAGATCCCAGGTAAGGCATTGGAATCAAATTCATGCTAGAACAAAAACATGAGTAAATGTCATATTCCTAGTGACTTCTGGGCACATCAGCACTGGATAACATCCTTGCTTCTGATGCTAGATGATCCAAAAGGAGCAACATAGTCATTGGGACAACAACTTTTTTCCCCTAAGACACTTACATTGTTATGTAGCAGACCTGAAAAACTAACTGCTGTTATGTGTATATATATATAAAAATATATATAAAATTTAGCTAACATTTCAAACACAAAGTAATATTTTAACAAGCCATAACAGCAAAACTCAATCCTGAAGCTTCTTCGGGTAAAGTGAATACTTCAGTATTTAACAGGTGCTCGTTTTGGGACACTTTGTAGACCTTGAGAGTAGACACTTGTAGACCTTGTTAGAGAGCTGAAGCAAAGTAGCATCAGAGCTCATGGATGAGAATTTGCACATTGTGTTCATGCTATACTTTAATCCTTAATGACAGATAGTTAATGACAAGAACTTTTAACAACCAGAATAAAGAAGCCTCTAAAATATAACCTATTCCAAATAATAAAGTACAAAGCATACAAGGGAATTAAAATTAAATAATTTTTTTTAAATCTCCAAAACCAAATTTGGTCTCTTTTCTAGCTAATAACCAGCCAAATTACTTTCCCCATTTGTTTGACACACAGCACATTTTCAGTTAAGCTTGGACCAAATCTGAGTTAGTAAGAAGGGTGTGCTCCTCTGTCCACCTTGTGCTGTTAAGTAATGAAAGCAAGAGTGGCAGAGACACATCTCTAGTGCTTGTGTTTGTACTATTCAATTGTTTCTATTGGGCTTCTGATAAAAGTCAATTGTCCTTTTAAGGCCTAAGGAACAAAAAAGTGGCTGTCCTAACTACAAATCACCAACTCAGGCAGCTTGTGCCTTCCTTACTCTTCAATTCCTTTCTCTTTTCCCACCTACTCCATCATCATTTTCCTCTGCAGACAGTTGTACTGGCTCTGGCTCACCTCTGCCTTAGAGTGCTCAATTCACAACTGCTCCTTTATAATTTCACCAGCAATTTTGGAAACATTGTGTTCTGTCCCAAGCATACACAAAGGCTGAGCAGAAATTGTTGCAGCACCCCAGGCCCTCTGAGTTGATTTTGGTATCGCTTTATCAGTTTGTGCCACCCTATTTGCTCTTCTCACTGCTCAGGCTGTCCAAGTTTTACCCCAAACCCCAGTACAAACTTTTTTTTGTTGCAAACCCTCAGGATCTGCTCCTTCTCCTTTGCTTTGTTCTGTTCCTTCTGTCCCCAAGCCTGCCTCATGTTTCTCTGCAAAGGAATTGCACAAGGCACCTGACTGCCCTGGTTTCCACCTCTCCACATCATTTACCACAATGCTTCTCTCTCCTAGCACGTGAACTCCTCTGCTCTTCAGGTTTTAAACTAATTGTTTATCCTACTGCACATTTATTCCCACAGGGCAAAACTGGTAAACAAGAGAATAGGTTACACCCTTACTTTAACCATTAACAAATAGTTTATAAAAATACATGTCTCGTTTCATAAGTGCTGGGAGTCTGTCAGTAAACCTGGAGGATGATGATTTTTTTTTCTTTTTATGTTTCATGTAAAATCTGGCTGCATGTGCACCATTCCCTGTGCAAGTTCTTTTCTGTCACTGGTTTCTGCATCTCATGGCAGTTTCTCTGGGGCAGGAGCCTTCCCAGGGCCTTATTCTACCTTCCCTTTTGCCAGCCTAATGCCATTCAAACCAAGCTGGGGTTGCACAAGGGTTTCATGAGCCCTAAGGCTCCATCCCAGGCATTTTGATCTCCAGCCTGCATCTCTTCCTTACTACCATGAAAAAGTTCACAGTTCCAGTGAGGAACGTTGCACCTCTGCTTATTTATAAATTTTTACCACCTTCAAAGTCTCTGCAGATTCACAAACACTTCATAAATAAACTAGTAGTAAAATTGAGAGATAGTGACTTGTTTAAAACACAAACTATGAATTATGGGGTTTGTACTTCAAGGTGAATGAAGTATTTTTTGTTGGTACACAATGGTGTCAGAGAGATAAAATCAATGTTAGGTCACAATTACAATTTGGGCTGCTGCCAGGCTGCCTTTTCCTCACTTGTACTTTTGGTTTAGATGAACAAAGGCACGTCTGGATTCTCATTCTTGCCTATACTAACAGCATTGCAGGGCTGTCCTCTGCCCTCTATCTAAAGCCTCTTTTAAAAACTTTCCTGAGAGTAGATGAGGAATACTTCAGTGTAAAAAATAATACCTAAATCATAAAACTGCCAACCTCTACGAGGGTTACACTGACCAGCAATCTTTTAAATAGTCAATAAACGACTCTGCAGTCTGGAGCTTCCTTTCATTTCCCTTTTCTTTGCCCCTTCCTCTGACATCTGATGCATACACCAAGCTCTGCCAATACAGGACGTGGACTCTGCACCAAAAAGACAGATTTTAAGCCTGGTATCCCCCCATGGATACCCCTTACCTTAGGAACAGGTATATCCATGTTTCATGGGATACAGGTGGATGTGATCACCCAAACGTAGGATTTCCAGCACAAAGTGCAACATCCATGTCAAAGGGTGGACCTACAACATACCAAAGGGTTTTAACTATTCTGACATGCAGATTTACTGTTACTGCTGGTGGTAGTGGTGTTACCTAATTTTAAATGTTGTGTATGACATAATTCAGTATTTATTTCCATATATTTCAGTACATTTATAGTTCTGTATCTCCAGGGACACATATGTTACTATTTGTTAGTAATCTTTTGGCCATCCTTAATTCTGAAAGTGTCATTAGCCTTTATAACAAATTCATTCAAGAACCCATGGAAATAAGCACAGACTCTACATTCACTGTCAGATACGCTAAGGTCTTTGAAAGGTCAACACAAAATAAATTGCATAATTAGATAGAAATTTAATTAAGGAGTCAGAGAATGAGAAGGAAAAGAACACTGAGAAGAAATTTTCCACTCTGCATCCTTAAAATTTGCATTAGGAAGATTGAATACATTTAGGGGAAATATTGGATTTTCAATAACAGTCTTGGACCAAATTATTTCTTACCATATATACAGATAATCAAAAATAATGCACAGCAGGCACTGACAGAATAACTCACTGTCTCCCTCAAAGGTTTGCAATCAGACAAATAAATAAGAAATTAAATCTGGCCACAGAGCCCAAAAGTATCTTTTGTTCCAGAGAAAAAGAGAGCTGGCAGGTTAAAAATCAGAAAAACAGCCTCGGAGAATTTGGGCATGACATAAAATTCCTACAGAATCCTTTCCTGCCATGGCAGTTATAGAAAGAGAGCCTCTTCATTCCAGGTCTCATTCCTTTACATGGCAGGTAAAAGAACAGGACTCCTGCCTTTGGGTCTTCAGGCTGCTGTGAAATATTTATTACTGATACGCTTCATCTATATTAATAATTTAAAATTATTTTTTCCTCTTGACAGATTTTATGCCTAATGAACAAAAACACTTGATTTAAAAGTCTAGAAAATATTATTCAAAATAAATTTACCTGTCCTACAAATGCCAGCTGAAAAAATGTCCTACAGTAAACATATATCTTTAAAATTCCACTCTTTTCATTAAAAAAGCTTTCATCCTGGAGGAAATTCTTTTGCTAGTAATTCTACAATAAGTCCAAACTCAGAAAATACTTAAAACCTGGCAAACATCTGTTTGTTTGAGTTTTTTTTCAGAAAATTTGAAAACTTTTCCTTCAGAGGACTCTTTTTATTACATTTCAGAACCCAGGGAGCTCTGAAAGCATGAGATGCTTCCCACCAAACTCCAGAGCCTCTTCCCCTGACCTCTTTTGCTCTCAGCAGCAGACACAGTTTTACTGTCTGTTCCACCACACCGTGGAGACTCCAGCAAGGAATTCCCTGAGCCCAGGGCCGGGTGTAATCAGCTTTTCCAGCAGTGCCAGAGCACTGGGAATGCCCAGCATGGGGCAGGATGAGCCGGCCCAAGGAGACACAAGGGCAGAATGCTCTGCAGACTCTACAGCAGTGATGAAATTTCACTGCTCCCAGATTTTCCATGCAGAAAAGACTTTCCTGGTCCCATAATCAATTGTGCTTATTTCTGAAGCATTTTATCTATGACTTATTGTATAATCAACTTGACATTTATTTCATTACCACCTTTCCCACAAAGCAAAAAAAATGACGTGGTGAACGGTATCCCCCAAATATCTCGCTATGAATACATAAAAATTCTCAGTCAAAAGTGATCTCATTATAGCAAGAAAATTTATTTTGCCTTACAAAAATTGGCTACCAGACTGCAGCTCCCACTCAGGCCCAAAGATCCCAAAGCAAACCCCAGGAGATGGGAAGCTGAGCCGAGGTCTGTCACTGCACTGATGGCAGCTTTATAATGAAGTCCCTCGACTGGAGAAAATGTAAAATCATCTAAGAATAGAATTATCTATCTGTGGTTATTTTCCCTATCAGTAAATTGGGCAACAGCCACTATGGACAGCAACTCTGTGCAGCTCCATCCATAAGGAACACCATTCCAGACTTTAACCTAAATGTGCTTGGGCTCCCAGTCACACTCCCCATTTCTGTAGACTGGGGAAGAGAGGCATGAGAATGCCATGAGAAGATGGCAGAATTCAGGAACCACTCGGGTTCACATAGACACTCCCTTGGTCTCTCCTACTCTGTCATGTCCCAAGAAGGACAAACTAACCCAAAGTTAATAGATTGGAGCAGCAGGAATACTGAAATATTTTTATTTTTGTTCCAGCTCTCCCAAATACTATCCATAAGCGAACTCCTCTGTGTTAGATCATTTATTTGTGGGGAGTTTTCTTTAATACAAATGTTTTTTGCCAAAACAGAAAAGCAGATGCTACCAGAAGAAACAACTAAAGATGTAAACTATCCACAGTATCCCCATGACACAACACAGCACTGCTGCACTGGCTGTGCAAATACCAGTCTGGCCTGAGTCCCACTCCACAGCCAGGTTCCATTCAGCTGCACAGCTGAAGCAGCAAAACCAGGAAGTCTAAAAGCTGAAAAACACACAGGAAAAAAAAGGTAAAAATCTACCCCATTTCCACATGGATGTGACGCAGATTTGGAAATCAGTAGGGTGAGCAAAGCCCACACCATTCCAGTCCATTGCAGCTGGGTACAGGGAGTGCTGCTGGCTCCAGAGGTTCCTGTCAGCTGTGGGATGCTCCTGCAGGCTCTGATGGATCCTGTTGGGCACTGTGTTGTCTGACCCAGAAACAAATGCTCTCTGTCTCAGAAGCAGTTGCAACTCCTACTGCAGCAAAAGGACAAGACTCTCACAGAAAGGACTCTAAATCCAAGCTGAGAGAGAGGTTTCTTCAGAACTGCAAACACTGAGCAATTCTCCTGCATGCAAAGTCAGTTACTAAGGCACTTTCCACTATTTGTGAGCTTTTTTAATTGTCTGAGCATGGATATCTCAGTCAAAGTTAAGACCCTAAGTCTGTCAGGACTAAACTTAATACTGATCCTGTGAGTAAATGTGAGGTGCCATTAAACAAAGATGTCATAATCAAAATTTGCAGAATTACTAAACATTAGGAATTCTTGAACTTTAAAGTGGAGAAAATATTTTGAAATCCTTAAGTGCAGTGTTATACACATACACGATTCTTGAGAGGCAGAATGAGGCCAAGGGGCACATAACCAAAACCCAATACACAGAAAATCAGATTTTCTCATGCGTGTACAGATTCACACCTTCATGCCATAACCAAACAACAAAGACCCCTAAAAGGAAGCCAGGCAATTTCCATTTATTGAAATTATAAACGAGTAGTCTTTTAAGGAGTCAGACGTTCTGAGGAGTTGAAGAAACATATTACAAGGTAACTTCTGCAGCAGCATTCTAAGGCATTTTAGGGTACCAAGGTACTGTTGTTTTGGCAACAGGTACTGGTTTCTGTGATCCGTAAGGAAACACAGCTGTAAGTTCCCATAAACCCTCATTTCAATTGCCTTAAGATTCCCTTAATGCTCACCTGGATTTAAGAAGAAAAGAAAATGAAAAAAAGGTTATCAGTGACAGCAGAAAACTTTTTACCAGGGAGTCCACATGTTTTACATCTACCCCAAACTTCATTACAGCCCTGCATCCATCACTGCTAAACCATGGAGAAGCTGAACAGCCTTAATACAGACAGCAAAGCCGTTCTGATTTGAGAACTTGCTCTCCAGGCTACAAAACCACCCAGGGATAGGGAAGTAAAGAAGGCTGCCCGCACTCCCGTGGATCTCCAGCTCCATGCCCTACAAACAGGCTCAGTGGGACCACTCTGCAATGAACTGCAAAGCTAATGAGTGTGTGGGTGACAGAAAGCGCCAGCCGAACTTGGATGATAAAAACCCCCAAACTGCTGAGAGAATATTCAGAAAAGGGACCTCACTTCACACATTCCTTACCTAAAAAGCTAATGATCCTTTTCCTAGAGGTAAACAATCAGTTACGAAAGCCCATAATTATCAGTACCTGCTGTTCCCTCTTATCCAGCACTAGGGCATTTATCAAGCACACTGAGAAACGTGCCCAAGACCCCTGGTAACAAGTAGATGTTACTACTATAAAAAGCGGGTTTAGCTCTCAGTTGGATTACATGACTACATCCTCCCCCTAGCCCCCATCCAGCCCCACGGAACTGTATCCTCCGCGCTGTCGGATAATCCCGTCCATCCCCGTGGGTTTACTCCAGGCAGTCCCTCCCTTCCAGCCCAAGCGCTGGGCTGGACTCGGCTTCCCGGAGCCGCTGTCCGCCTACAGCTCCGCATGCAGGCGGCGAATCCCCGCGGCAGCCCCGGCACGGCCGCTCGCCGCTGCCGGGGTGGGATGAGCGGCGGGGTCAGCCCCGGCACGTGCGGCCGCGGAACCCCCCGCGCTGCCCCCGCCATGGGCGGCCCTGCCCGCGGGGCGGGGGTCACCCGGCCCCGGCCCCGGCCCCC
>QUSF01000071.1:461726-500590 GCA_003676055.1 Chloebia gouldiae | reverse complement strand
AGGCTCCCGGGGCCGGTCCCGAGGGCCGGGGCAGGCTCCCGGGGCCGCGGGATCCCGTGGGTCGCCGCCCAGCCGCGGTGCGGGGTGCGGGGCTCCCACAGCCCAAAGGACCCTGCCCGAAACTCTGTGTGGGCCGGGAGCGAGAAGGGAGCAGCCCCAGCAGCCCCTGCCCGCCCCGCGGGCTGGGTAGGGCAGGGCAGCGCCGAGACCCCGAGCCGCACGCTGTGAGACAGCGAGCGACTCTGGGGAGTAGGCTTCAAATCCGTCTGTATTAGCAAACGAGCTCATCTTTTAAGAAATCTAAAGATTTAGTTTTTTAGGACACGTTTTACTTGTATATATTTTGTTGCCTGTAAATATAAATCTTTGAGGAGCAAGTTATAAATATTAAAGCCTAAGTGCATAGGGGGAGTATGTGTATCAGATTTTAGACTAAATTTATTCCAACCCAGTTTGGCACACACATGCCCGATGCATTCAAGCTGCACTCACACAAATCAGGGAAGTTACTTGGTTTTACAGTGGTAGGTGCCTGTTTCAAAGACTCGTGAATGACTTAACAATAATTAGCATATTTATATAACACATTGTTGTTTATACGTGGGGTTTGGAATCTGAGAAGTATTCATATCATTTCCTGAACAGGAGGAATTCCTGGAAGTATGAAGCAACGGCTTGTTTGGTGTTTTCCCCCCATTCGAGCTGCATCTGTGTGTGCACTCTGGGTCTGAGATGTGCAATCCTGCCCAGAGAGAGCAGCTGAACCTTAACATGCCTTCAACTGATATCTGGTACCAAACAAAACCAAACTGCTATTAAGGACCTTTCTCTTCATTTTTCCTTTTTTAGTTATTTTCTTCCATCTTCCTCTCACCTCTGGAAGCTCCATCAGTATTGGGATAGGCAGCAATTATTCCAATCTCCGTAAGTAAGCTCTTTTTTTTTTTTTTACTGCATTATTGGCATGCTTTGCAGTCATGTACAGCTGCAGGAATATTATAGTTAAAGTTCTCTAGCAGCTAAACATCAATTCAGGAAAAAGCAAATAGCTTCCCGACTGAGAAAAAACAGAGTTAACAGAAATGTCCTTAACCTTGTCATCTTTAGGCAGACCAAACTCACAGAAATTACAGAATTGTCTGAAATAAAGGACCATACAATTTAGTGTCAGGCACAAGTACTTCAATATTTTATTAAAAAAAAAATCCTCCTTCCAGCATTTTCTCCTACAACAGCAAACTAGCAAATTGACAAATGGAGCGCACTGACATCAGTCAAAATTTATATCATTTTGGCACTCACTAGTGAAACAATGTGGCTAAAAACTACTTCCAGTCATTGAAATAAAACAATTCCTGATGTTTGACTTCCTTCTACTCTCCTTTTTATGACTGCCTTTTGTAGTCATTACATGAAGGTTTTTTGAAAAGGAAATGCAGCATTATAGGAGCCAATTATTCTCATGTCACTGGTCCTATTTTGGCAGAAAAGCACATGCACACAGGAAAGCAGGGCAGCATGTCCAGTGTCTTGGATGGAAGAATGCATAATGAGAAAAATACACAACAATTAAACCCACCTAGAGCCCTCTTGGAGCAAGGGCTGCAGCTCACGAAAAGCTGTGCTAGAATGATATAATTAGGCTGTGACTTTGTAACACTGTTCATGCCCATCATGGCTGAGAAATCATACAAATAGAGGTGCAGTTTAAAGGAAGAACAGATAAGAATTCCCTTAATTTACTTTAGAACATACATGGAGGAACACAAAGTCTGACAGCTACAGTCATTCACAGACTAGAAATCATACCCATTTTAATGTTTGCTGTCACAACCTATCATGACAGCAAACTTGGAGAAATTGTTCATAGAGTCAGAACCAGCTTCTGGCCACAGCAGGGATTTTTAGGATCTATCCCTAAGATAACTTTGGTAATTGAGAGCAGAGTTGGGTTGGTAAAGGTGATGACAGTGCAACACCAAGTAAATGCCAAGTGCTGTCTTTCAGATTGTCTCGTAACCCCTTAAACTCCTCCAAAAAGTACATTAAAGCTAGGCTGAAGAGCAACTGCAAAATCAGTAGCTGCTGCCTAGTAGATGGCCAACTGGCATCAGCCAAGTCACAGAAAATACATAACAGCAGTACAAAAATGTGGACATTGGTATAGCTGCATTGGCAGTCTCCTCATTTGTTAGTGAGTTGCCTATGGGCTTGGCTAGAAAATCCCTGTGCTGTGCTGATGTTGTTACAGGTCAATATTGCAAAAAGAATGCTGAGATTATTTTCCCCAGAAATATTGTGTTTACATAATGCACAAAGTGATGTTTCCCAGCACTTCATTGCAGGACAGTTTTGTATTGCATTGGGTTTAGATCAGCAGAGTTCTGTACTAGAACAATTGCAGCAACCAGTTCAGAGGAGTGTGAAGATAGCTTTCATTTCCATGTAGGTGCCTACAAAATTAAGTGGTTTAGACCATGGTTTTCCTTCAGCCTTAACTGAGTCCAGCTCAGCCAGGCCTGACACTCTGGCCCTCTCCCCTTTAATTCCTGTAATGCCTAGGCTCTGAAATGTTCCACTGACAGGAAGAGATAATATTAACACATCACCAGGTGGGCATTAGCTAGAAATGAACCCGTGGCTCAGGGGATGCTTTTACAGGAAATGTGGAGAGACAGGAGTTATCCCAGGCTGTTTGGAGTTACCACAGGAAGGAGACTCCACAGTGGCCTCTACAGAACTCCTGTAGGCCAGGTACCAGATCTGTTTGCTGGCCAAACACTGAATTTCCTAAGCAAGGGCAAAGTCCCAGCAGCATGACTGCAGCTCTGCCCATACAGAGACAGCTGTGCCTTGAGAATCCTGCTCTAGTCTAGGACAAAGGGGAAAAGTGACCCAAGCAAAGTCCAGGCCAAATACTCAGGGATGGAGCCCAGTGACTTCAATGACACAGGGCCAAGGTGGGCTGGCAGGGTCAGCGTTTAACAGAACTTCCTAGTCAGAAGTAGAATTTGTTTTGACATTCTTGCTTTACATGTTTCTTTTTGAGAGAAACATTGGATTTTCTTTGCAAAGTGTTTCTAGGTTTTGGTCAGCTGTGTTTGGATGGTTGGTTGGTTTTCAGAATAAAAAGTCAGATTTATCTCTAGAAAATAATGACAATGAATATAAATTATTAATCGGCAGTCATGAACCTCAGTCAGTGTTTCAAACGCTTAAATGAAGGGAGCCAAAAGCTGTCAGAGAAATAAAAAGGCAGAAAAATGGTTCTATGCAAACTGCCTTCCCTTTCTGCATGTGCCTGCCTCCTCCACCTCCTTCCCAGCATTTCTGAGATTTATCTCTGAGGAAATTGGTTGTAGACACAAGTAAATGCAATCAAACCAACTGATTATTCAATCAGTTATGCAGATTGCCAATACATATGTGGCATTATAAAAAGATAGTTATTTCCAGCTATTTAGTGTCTCTATGTATTAAAATATTACGTATTTATGGTAGTCCAAATCAACTACATCCCTGCTTTTATATCTAAGAGCACAAGAAATGTCCAGAGATACATAAAACATTCATTTACAGGCATGAATGACAAAAACCAAAGCTTAAAATATACAAACAGCATTTTCACATCCAGCACTAAGATTCCTGTCTTAGAATCTTTAGAGTCTACAAACTTGTCCTAACTAAACAGAATTTTCTCACCAAATCAAGAAGGAACAGAAGCATTCCTAGTGTGGCTGTCTGTGCACAAAAACCCACCTAAGACAGGCCCAGGGAACACTTCCCTGGGAAGGGAACAGTGCAGAAAATCCTCATCCTGGAATTCGTAGAGCCACCTTGGAGGCTGTCCCTCAGCATCTGGCTCAGGGAGAGCAGAAGAGCACAGCTGGCTGACAGCTGTGCTGCCACTGACTCCAGCATGGAGAGCTGCACCCTGAGACCCTAGTGAAAGGATGAATAAACTTCTACTCATTAGCAAGGAAATCTTTATGCACACCACAAGAATAAAATGCCCTCTCCACTGCTGAAGACTTGGGACTCTGCAGCTCTTGATGGCAAATCCTGTCTTTTTCCCACTCCAAACTCAGGCAGTTTAGTGCAGTTGTCTGAGGCACGAACACAATTCCCGATGACAGGAAGCACAGCATCGGCAGGAATGTAACTGCACATCCCCAGGCATGGAGCCCAGTGCCTCAGTCCAAACCAGGGAAGAGACTGTGTGATTTGGGGTCTCTGCAAGCACCTTCAGGAGTTCTCCTGTCTGTCCCAGATTTGAGACATGCAGAAAGACAGGAGTTGTTTCCAGCTTTGGTGGGAGCTGCTGGCCTGGGGAGGTACAGGATGCCAGGAGTTTGAGAGAGAGCCTGACAGATGTGCAGCCAGACGTGTGCACAGCACAGCAGGGCATCCCCTTGCACTTGTGGGATGCCTTAAGAAGTGTCAGTGATCAAAGCACCAACATGCATCACTCATTATCAAAAATGCCAGATACCACATAGGTCTATGGTGCCAGACAGTGAGGGACATGCACTGCAGTAGTCCCCTCTTCTCTTAAGTGCACAGCAAAATTTAACCCCCAGAATAATCTGCTCTTTCTTCCTTCATTCTATTTCTTCTCCAAGTGTGGATGTTTTTCTGAAGCTGCTGAAGAGGTTCCCATGTCCTTTTCCTTAAGGGCATACGCCATGTCTCCCTACAGTTTTCCACATTGCACTTCATGTTTTAATGACTTCAGCTGGGCAGGAAAGAAGGATGCTCAAATACCTCCAGAACCACACCTTGGAATCCTTTGTTCCTCTCTTCTACTAAGCAATAGCCAGCATCTTTCTGCTGTCCATTTACTTTATGATGACTTAGAATCATGAAGAATAATTCCTTCACCTTGTTAGTGGAATGTGCACTGGGAAGGAATCCATTTCTTTCCAAGCCTGACAGTTTCTTATCCTCCTGTATGAGGATGTAGGCTGACAACTCCAATTCAATCATTTCCATTGTGCCTACTGACTTAATGCTTTCATTTGAAGCAGCTTCTCCCAACTCACACTTCTCCACTCGAAATAATGGATTAGGAAATAATAGATGCATAGTTCCCATGCACCTGCATTGCAAACATGAAGAGCCTAGTCCAGACTAGCTCTCTAGCAAATAAATTAAATGATGCTTCAGTTTTTGGAAGGGATTTCATCAAGCTGCTGCAAGCAGCCCTATCAAGAGGGCTCCTCTCAGAGGGGAGGTTTGGTTTAGATCCTGTTTGAGCTGTGTGTTTAGGCACATACCCAGGTGCCTTTATGCAGAGCATCTCTCCAGGAGAGATGGACTCCTCTGTAAAGCTTCCTTACAGTCTCTGTCCTCAGATGTTTGGCCTCCAGCTCAGAGCTGGCAGAAGCAATTCAGCTGTCTTCAACAGCATTTATGCAAACAGGGATTTTAGCTCCAAATCTTAAGACATTTCTTGCTGGAACTTCCTGAAATATGCCTGACTTTTTTTTTTTTTTAATTACATTATATGACATAGAGAAGCCTACAGTCCTCAAGAACCTGTGTGAAGATAATTCCCTAAAGGACATGGCAGCTAAAGCACCATGACCTCTGTATACTCATAATGCAAACAGTTCTTCTATGACACTTTGTTTCTGTGGGCTCTTAAATTCTAAGTTTTTTAATTTTAATTGTGCTTTTTAGTTGCAAGCATGTTAATCACTCTGTTTCCATCTTTAAAATGAGGTTTGTCTTTCAGCAATTGTTTTTTTCCTTCATTGACAAGTAATATTTATTAGTTTTATAGTTTAAGAAAAGCTGCTCTGTAAGCATCTGATCTTTACAGGTTTTCAGCAGCCTAGCTTTATTTTGATTTATCTGCAAAATTGCTACAAGATTACTTCTACTTTAAAGCCCCAACTAAAACTGAAGCATAATGGCCTTGTCCTTTCAGGTGACAGATACCTAGAAAACAGAAAAGGTGGGCAGAGGAAGAAAAGGCTGCCAGAAAAGTCAATTGCTTTAAATTACACAGGAGCTTAAGGAGAAAGCCTGGCTCTCCTGGCTACTGGGTTGGTGCCTGTCCATTCCCTGGCGCTGACTCTTGCTATCAAGAGAGGAATTCTCTCAATTCTCTTTCCACTTACTGAAGACCTGTAATGATTTTTGTGGTTAGATGACAAATGCAGGGGAGTCTCCATTCCAGTGGGGAAGGGATTTCTACAGCAAGGCCTCAGGATTTAAAGAGATGAACTTGACAAAAGAAGTCCAAGATCCTCTCAGGAAGAGTTAATTTTGAGCTCTTTAGTCCCAGCTGGAAGACCAGTTCTTACTAGGACTCCCTCATACTGAATTTTGCTTCTAATCTACACTTTAACGTGACTTCTTACTAACAGAAATCAGTATTTTGCTAAACTACTGAGGTATAGACTGACTGTTTTCACTCTCCAAACATACCCAGCACATAAGGCCCAAAAAATTGGCAAAAAGTACCAGCTTTGTTAAAGAAGTTGGTCACAGAAAGACCAGAGTTTCTAGAAATTTGCAAACCAGGTTTCCTTGTTGTCAATGTACTGCCCTGAAATTTGCTCTAAGAGCAGTGGTTATACAGGGAACCACAGAACCCTCACTCCCTGGGCAGCAGAGAAAGGGTAAAGCCTGCTGCCTTGACCAGACAGTAAAAGCTCTGAGAAGTAAATTAACTGGGGGTTATTTTGTTTTATTTTATTGTATTTTATTGCATTTTATTTTTTATTTAAAGACAAATTGCTGCTTTATTGCAGCAACCATGTTGACAAGTAGCCCAACAGTATCTAGTCACTGGATATTTTAATTCCAACGCTGCCTCAGAGACACATCCAGAGAGAGATGTGAATCCAGAGTGGTTTCTGGTTTGGCCTAGAACTTGGTGCTAAGGGAGGAACATACACTCTGCAAAGAGGAGCAAAAAGGAGGAGCTATTTAGGGTGATTTTTGTGCATCATTTGAAGAGTACATCAAACTGCACTAATGATCACTCTCCTCACAGTAAACACATTTGTGGAATCAGATGTTCCTTTAGAAAGGATGTGGGACATTCACTAGCAGACTGAAAACAGTTCTAATGTATCCTGCTGGGTGCTCTGGCTGAACAGCACATCTCTGAGTAGCAATCCCAACCAGAAATGCCCAGGTGTTTAGGGAGAGCACAAAATCAGAATATCATCAATACTTTTTAACTATGCAGACAATTTTATAAAATACTTTCTTTTTAGAACAGCACAATCCTAAACAGAAATATGAGTAAAAACTGCACTTTTGCCACTTGATCCTATTAATCAGTCTGAAAGACATCTGAAGACCTGATAGCTAAAAATAGAAAAAAATCTCTTAATTCAGAGCTTTATTTATGTTCGTCTGATTTAAAAACAAACAAACAAACACATTTCTACTGAATTAAGCAAGCTGTATATTGGAAATTTTCCTAAAGTTGGAGACATAAGATCTGCAACACTTCAGGAGAGCTGTAGCATCTGTAGAGGTAAAAAGAAGAACTTTTCCCCAGATTTTCAAGTTATGATTCCCAAATACAGCCAAGGACAACGTGGTAAAATGCAGGGATAAAAGTGGCATCAAAGTACTGTAGTAGTACAGAAATGACATTCTGTGTCTGTGCTTTGGTTTAAGGTTATTGTACTTTTCTTTAGTTGCCATCAATGCAACAATATTGACGAACTGGTGGGCACAAGAAATCGCCAGAGATGAGATTGTCTTCCTTATAGAAACGTGTTTGGCACAGGTTTCTATGTCATGTTCCTCTAGATCATAGATACAGAGCATTAAATGGCAACCCAACCTGGGCCATGAGTGGTTCATTCATTATCACTCACTGGCTGTGGTGACAACTGGGTACCCACTTCAGCAGAGACACAATTCAGGGGACATGGGCTAAAAAAATTACTGACACAGGAAAATTAGCTGCAAAGTATCACTTTTTATTACTGTATTTTAATATTGATGCGGATTCGTTTTCAACCTGTGGGTTAATTTTTGCATCACATCTCTGTAATATTGCCCCTTAGCCTAAATTTGACATGGCCATTTTGATGTTTCTAAGTTACCAGTTTCCACTTGTTAAATTCATCAGACGTTGGCTGATTTAGAATCCACACCCTGCACCCCATTCCATGGCCCTCTCTGATGGGAACAGGTGAAGAACCAGAAAGGGTTCCTCTGAGAAAGGCTTCTTATCTCCCTGTCATCTGTAGGAAAAACAGGTTTCAAATCAATTTTAGTTTTAAAACATGCTTTGAAGACAAAATATCTTTTGGCAGCATGTACTGGGACAGAAGGATCGCCTTGGGAAGTAATGCATTTTTCCACCAGTGAGACAATCAGTCTTGAAAGAATTTTCATTGCAAAGAACTGAAAGCTCATTATTTGCTCAGTCAATTTGTGATGCCTCTGTTCCTGCCTGCTGGCTTGCCTCACTCTCTTCCTCAAAAGAACACTGACATGTTTTAGTTTTCATAATTTTGGGGATATTTTACAGCTCCCTTTGAGAACAGATGGGACATTTGTATCATCTGTATTCACAGAACACATAATTTGCACTTGCTACAGCTGGGATAGGTTTGCACACCGATTTTTTAACCATCATTGTACCCCACTGCTTCTCAGTCCAAAGGAAATTGGATCTGCCCATGTAATGTTTTACAGTTTACAATCTGAATGGTTCTCCCTGAGGCTAACAAAACATCACTCTGGGTTTCTGTGTTCTCATAAAGGCCAGATCCCAAAGTGACTTGCCCAGTTCCACAGCAGCTGGCAACACACAGCATTACCTCATGGGACGTGAGGTGTTTGGATTAGAGTGGCCTTCAAAGTGGAGCCAGTGAAGTGGTGAAAGGTAAAACAGGAATTTTATATTGCATGAACAGTAGAGAACTTTCATATGTCCAAAAAGTGGTGACATCACAGCCAGTGGTAGAGGATATACTGTTCTGAACTGGTAAAAACAAGCACAGTGAAGATACAAAAGGGTGTAAACTGAAGCAATTTCATAGAGGTTTAAAGTCATTAGGGCAACTTGGAACTACATTAGGAATTAAACAGATTTGTGGAAGATATCACCAATTACTCCCATATGACAATTAATATGACAATTATTACCAGGACCAATTACGCCAATAAATTTCCTAACAGATTATTTTTTCCCTTTGCATAACTTTTCTGTTTGACATTTGCAATGACTGTGAAACCAGTCCAATACCAATAAAAGTTGTTCCCATTTACATAAGGACTACCCTTGGCACCATGAAGTATTATTGCTTAGCTGCTGCTTCTCTCATTTTATTAACTCTAAAGAAAAAAAAACAAAACCAACAAAGCAACAAACAAGTAATACCTTTATAAAACCCATAAACAAACAAGCAAAACAACCCATGCCCAGACAGGAACTCCCACAATGTTAATTGCTGGGAATTCCATGCGATTTTACCTGGAATTGTCTGAGATGCCTGCCAGAAATGCAGAGGCTGTTTGGGAGGTGCAGCACGATGTTCTGAAGGTACACAATGATCCTGGGAGGTGGCAGAGCTGCCAGGTGCAAGGGCCCAGGCTGAAATTTGCTGTGGCAGTGTAGCAGTCCTGGTGATGTTTATGAACTGGGGACACTGCCATCTTCCTCTGGAGCAGCTGTGCAGGAGGGGAAATCAGGAGCAATTACCAAAACTACCGGATTTTGCAGCTGCAAAGGGTGACAAAGGTTCCAAAATAAAAATACTGGAGAGGTAACAAAGCTCATGTAGCAGCCGTGCCTGTGCTCTGCTGGGTGCCAGCCTGCACCTCTGAGCCTGTGTGCTCCAGAGCTTGTGCTCTTCAAGCTGGGCCTGAAACTTTGCCTCTGGAATGTTTTAGATTGCTCCCATGAAGTGGCCTGGATACAACCTGAATTCATAATACTTTGCTGAAAAGTAAAGCTGATTTCCAAAGAATCTTTCTGCACAAAAGTCTTCCTTACCAAAATTAAAAATGTTTAACTTGGTCATTAATGAACTATTTTCTGTCTGGTTTACTTCTCTTTTTCTTTATTAGAAGACTCTACATGTGTCAGTGCGCACTCAGATGCACTTGTCAGACAATTATTTGCTTTTCTGTACTATCCAAACAATATCACCTTCAATAGCTCTTGTGGTGAAATGGGAAAAAATTATAAAATAATATATGCTTTGAATAATGTAGGAAGTTTTTACCTCTCTTTTCCTGAGGAATTTTCTGACTTCCTGATCTCCATAGTTTTGTTTGTAACCTAAGAAACTGGAATATATTTACATGACAACTTCTTTTTTCAGTTATTTGCTCAGTGGTTTAGGTGGTTCAGTGGGACACTGAAATTCCATGGGAATTCCACTGAAATTCCATTTTATATTGTGAACTGTAAAACACAGGAGAAAGTCCTGTATACTTCCTTTCACAGAGATGCCCCAATTCCCATTAAACTGTATCTCATGCAGCTGCTGTTTGAATGTTGATGGACATGAAAAGCCAAACTGCTGCTGCTGCAGGCAAACCTTTTTGCTTTTGTTATGGGAAGGAATGGCCCTGCTCAGGTGTGACAAGTGACACCAGTCCCACCCACACTCCCATTTCTCATGCAAATATATTTTGCACAGGTGAATATTAGCATGACCTGAAACTGCTTTTCTGGCTGTTACCATTTCTCCTTTGAGAGGAGGAAATGTCTGTTCATTGCTGTCTGTGTGCATAAAGATAAAAGGAACCCCAGTGCACTGTCAAAGGACAAGAGAAAATTGCTTTTTTTACCCCTCTCTAGGCAGAGAGGAGTGATTCAGTTCTCTACTCAGTCCCCCAAAATCAAGAGTAACCCTGGAACACATCTTCAATCATTTAACTGAGAGGCCAGTAAAACATTTGGCTTCAGGCAGAGCTGCAGACCCTACTGGGTAGGATTTCATGTCTCTGCAAACCAACGCTAAGTTTATGTCTCCATAAATTCACCCAAGGCTTTATTAAGAGTATTGAAAAAAATCCTTCCCCACTCTGTCAGACTCAGTTCCTACCCTTAATTTTCAAACTGCAAAGGGACCATGACAGAGTTATACTTACAGCTAAGGAGGTCTTAATCCAGTCCTTCAGGTGTATAGACAATAACAGATCTCTTTTTTTTCCCATTTAACCATTTTGTGTGTTCAGCTGGTGTTGTGGATGCAGGCAAACCCAGTGGGAAGTGACGATGTCTGACTCAGTTCAGAAGGCTGAATTATTTCTTTATTATAATTATGGTAAAATACATTAATATACTATATAAAAGGAGGATACTAAAAACTACATACTACTTTCTCCTACTCTATCTCTAATCTAACTAACTTGTGACCCTGCTTGCAAGAGTCCAGACACAGGTGGATTGGATTGGCCATCAGGCTCAAACAATCCTCACCAGAATCCAATCAAGCACTCACTCCAGGTAAACAATTCTCCAAACACATTCCACATAGGAAAAACAAGGAGCAGAAATAGAAATTGTTTTCTCTTCCATTTCTCTCTCTGTGCGCCTCTAGGAAAAATCCTGAGTGAGAGAAATGTGCTTGCCACAAGCTGGGACAAAGATGCATTGTTCTGGTTGGGGTGTTCAAGCACTTCAGGCAGCCAGAAGGCTCAGAGGCACTGCAGCCTTGTGATTTCCCTGGTGTGCTTCTCTTGGACCTCATCTGCTCAAACCCACGGAAAATGCCCAGAACAACAGCACAGGAAGGGTTTGTTTCAGTCTGAGACCCTTTTCAGGTCTGACAAAGCAGGGAGAGCTGTCATCCAGCTGGGCCTTTCAAAAGCAGCAAGATTGACTTTCAGAAGGAATTGCTTGTTACACAATCATCTATTGTTTCTCCTCCTTACAGATGAACTGAGCCTTCTGCTGAGTAAAAATGAACCCCACTGTAGTGACAAACTGCCTCTTACCGTGGCTGTGCTGTCACTAGAACAGGGACTGTGGCAGAGTCCACATGTCCTTGCAACTCTGCTCAAGTGAGTTACCCTTCACTTTCCTGAATTGTGCCCTCACATTCTGTGAATGTGAATCCATCTGCTCTCCAACTCAGTGTCCGCAGCAATAGGCTTTTCTGAACAATAGGTTTCATCTGGTTTTGCTCTTGCAAGGACATGGATATTTAGAGACTTATTTATTCTTCTGTCTAAATAATTTGTACTGAATGCTGAGTTCAAGGACCATGTGTGGTTCGGGCAGCAGTGGGAATGGAAGCTGTGGTCAAGCTCAGAGTGCATTAAGCTAATGTATTATGAAAGCTACTGCCCTGAAATGCCAGTTGAGGAGGGAGAAGGAAGAAAAAAAGCCTAAGAAAGGCAGTTTCCATTGCCAGAAACAATTAGGCACTGGCAGCTCTGCAGAGCAGTGGTTGCTGGCTGGGCCTCTGCATTTGGAAGTGGATTGTGAATAAGCAAACCACCTCACAGCTGATTCAAGTGATGCTTGGCCAGGGGAGAGGGCAGAATTACTGCCAGGTCAGAGATATTCAGTGTATTTAAAGGAGTCATGGGGTACTTTCAATACAGAGTGCAGACAGTTTTAGCCATTTGTTTTAAAACCAGATTTGTTGCAAAGGAGTTGAAGGAGGTGTTGAAAGATCTCTGATGAACACAAGGGTGCTGCAGTCTCAGCAGCTGCTGTTTACAAGCAAACTTGGAGATGTAACCACCTCAGTTCTTCAGTTCCTGCCTTGTTATGTTTACACGTTAATGTCAAGCTACAGTTTTAACACTGAGCCCTTCCTTTTAGCATACCCACTTTGTGACTAACAACATCGAAGAGACAAACTGCTTTTAGACGTCTGTTCTACACTCAAATAGGATTGATCACATGCTGTCACTAATCACTTGTGGATTTCAGTTACCATGCATTTTACACAGAAGAGCTCAATTGTATAGGACCAGAGGTTACAATGGCAGAGTGGCCTGTAAAGACACTTCAGATGAAAGTAACCCAAAAAATGAGATTTGAGGGTGAGCCTAGTACCCCCATCCTTGAATGGGCATGAGACACATGGAAGAAAAATGCAAAGTAAAACCCTCTGGACATGCAGAGTGTGGACAGCAGGCCCTCACCACCATCCCTGCTCAGCACCACCCACTCCCAGGCTGCCCAGAGCAGTTCCAGCCCCACACAGCACTCTGACAATAGAGCAGCATCCAGGTTAGATCCAAGGAGCACAAAAGATTATGACTTTACACTGAGAATTCCTAAGGTTTACAGTTAATGTGCATGGGAGGAATGTGAAACCTGAATTTAAGCAAGATCTCAGGTTCTTACACTCTGAATTTATAACGTGATCAGCAGAGATTACAGCTAGACATGGGGTTGTGGTTTTTTGTCTGAGAAAACATATTGGGTGCAGCTGTGAAAGGTTTAATGGGAACACACCAGTTTGCATGATTTTGCATTTTGCCAGGATCCCATAATAACCTTGAATTAATTACATTGCACATAAGAATGTGTTATTTTCTGCCCTTCTATAAAGGTGTGCATAAAGTAATGACTGGCAACAATCTTTCTAATATATGTAAATATATTTTTTTCTAAATGCAAAGTTGTCACTTCACTGCTAGTAAAAATCTACAGGAATGACACCTGACAAAATTAGAGTCAAGTACTCACAGGTTTGCTCTGAGCACATTACAGCCATTAAGAGCTCCAAACCAACAGAGCATTTGCAGTAGTTACAGGAGTGCACAGAACTCAGAAACTGCCTGGGAGAAAGTTCATTGTTTGTCAGTGCAAGGACTGATGATCTTCAGTCTTCTCACACTGACTGTTCATAAGTGACCCTGGGAGCAGTGTCACCCCTCTGGCACCAGCACTGCCACCCCGCAGACACAGAAACACCCCAGAAACACAACAGCCAAAGCACCGTGCAAGAGCACACCCTGCTCTGCTCTGCTCTGCTCTGTCAGCAGAGCAGCAGCCACAGCAAAGCTCCCAGAGTTACCCTGGTGCAGCATTCCCTCAGTGCCAGCCTGCCCAGAGCAGCACTGCTGCTGCCAGACACATTTCCATAGCAGCTGTGTCCACATCAGGGAGTCATCAATGAGCGTGTGGCTAAATCAGCACATGAAAAAGTACTTATGTATAAAACCCCCACCTTTGTGACTAATGTATAGGTAACATTATGTAAGCTATATAATTATATACCATTCATTTATATATATATAATAAATATATAGTATATATATAATATGTGTTTTATATATAATATATGGTATATAATTATATACCATACTTATTACCTAATGTCTTGGGGATGAGCATATATCTAAATATATATCATATATATTTATCATATTTACTACTTTTCCTCCTGTCTGTGTGCATGATAGAGGCACTCCATTTTAATCATTCACTGTTCTAATTTCTGACTTTCTGGTTTTGTAATACTGACATCTAAACATTTAGCCCATAGAGTAGAAAATACCTTGGTTCCTTCAGAATAGATTTGAGTTTTGGTATATTTGATATACCTTTTCCATTCTAATATCTGTTAGGACATTTAGAACTTCCTGGCAGGATCCAAGCACCTTGTGTTGTCTTCTGAAAGCAACAGTCATTTTAAAGAACTACATCCCTGAACCATAAAGCATGAATGAAAATTCCTGACTTTTACATGTTAGCTATCATTATTCTTTCTCATCTTAGATTCGTTGCATTTACTTTACAATTAATGGTATTTCGATTCAGAAATTTAATTTTATTTTTATTTTGGCCAACAAAATCTTCATCTACTTCATATGAAACCCATAAATAACAAAAACCAGGAACCAAGAAGGGAGTACAGTTGCCTTATAGCATGTTTTTCTATTAAAGCATTATCAATAGAAACCTTTAAAGCTTGTGTCTCTCATCACATATCCATTACTTGTGTGTCCTTGGACAATTTCTCATGCTGCTAAAGGACACTGATTAAGCATACAAATAGATCTATCACCTAGGATTGTTGTTTATTTATTTCGAGGTTCTCAGAGACATGGGGGTTGTCACCTTTTTTCAATTGAAAAGGATTTTATATAGATAAAAGCAGGAATAGATAGATAGATAGATAGATAGATAGATAGATAGATAGATAGATAGATAGATAGATAGATAGATAGATAGATAGATAGATAGATAAAATTTACTTTCATATCATTACTTCAACAACCTGAAAATCTTTTGACAAATGGCTTTAAGTGACTTTAAATTTGTTTTTTAACAACAGACAAGTGCAGGACTCTATATAATAAAGTTACAGCTATCAGACTGTCAGTACTAAAGCCCTACAGCCATCATCTCCCCACATTTGTTTGGAGGTCACATCTGCATCCCCCACACTCACACACACAAATTCCCAGTGAAAATTGGAACCTTCTGCTAAATGGCTGTTTCCCAAAAGGACAAGGAGTGACACAATATTTTCTGATTCCCAGTGCTGGAGCCAGAAGTGCTCCCACTGCTCTGTGTGTTTCTGACTCACATTAGCAGGGTGCAGCAGGACTCTTACTCACTGCAGTTATGATTAATTAACTGCAAAGCAGGAGGAAGAAGACAGCTGCTGTTTAGGCTTTTTTTAAACCCAAACAAAACCTGTAGCCCAAATCTCTGCCATGCAATATGGTGTTCCTTGACTGCAAGTGCCTCAATGGATGCTAAGCAGATGTTTAGAAATTAATTTCCGCTGGGCTGGAAGTTTGTAATTCTCATCATAAATCACAATGTAAAACTAGTGCACAGATACATCAACATTTCCATTTTCAGTGTGTTACAAATAAATAATTTCTACACTGTAAAAATCTAGCAGAATAAAGCCATGTTCCACCTTTGGAGCCTGTGAAAAGAGTCCTTGTCAAAATTCTTCTTCATTAGCAGCCAGGAAGGACAGCTTTGTATTTCAACAGGAGGCTGAAGCAGCTCCTCAGATCTTCCCTGCAGATTATCAGGAAGTCTTCTGTGAGCCTCAAGAGTTCCAGGGAGAATAACCCCAGTAAAAGGGGAAGAACTATTGGGTAGAAGATCTTCATCAGCATCTGTTCTTGCTAACAGCTTGACCCTGACTAAGTAAGCTTGAGATAACTTATTTGGCCTAAAAATGTGTGAGCACAGGAGGCCCACACCTTGTCCTATGCAGAGAGGGATGTGTCCCTAAGTGTCATTGGGATCACAATCCCTGCTTCTCATGGAAGGATTGGATACCAAAATATTGCACAGCGCTCACCAGGCCAGCAAATGAACCCTTCAAGTACTACTACCAGACTGTGTTCCATCTAATTAGCAGAGCAATTTTGTGATGGAATCAATCAATTACAGTGCCAGGCAGATGGTGATAGAGCCACACGGTGTGCAGAACTCTGTCTCTTAAATTCATTATCTGGAATATTTATCAAAGTCACAAGGCCTTTCAATGCTGATAACATGATTTACTGTGTTATTTTGGTCTGCTCTATTTCAATTTTGTTCCAATTCTTTCCCCCACCTCTGGCTTTCCAGAAACCCAAATATCTTTCAGTAAGGCTGAAGCAGCATTTCTAAAACAGTTTCTGTTATGAACAGTAATGGCTACTGGTGGTTATGCAGCACATTAAAGAATGCTTTATCTTTTGGAATCCTGTTGAAAACTCTGTACAATAATTTGACTTTCAAACATACATTAAACTGGGAAATGAGGACCATTTCAGGAGCTCCTGAAAAACAGTTTACTCCCCCAACAAATGCCTACAAGCAGGACTTAGATGCTTTTCATTTCTACTCACAAGCAAATCTATCATTAGCTTTTGAGATAATGGAATTTTTAATGGACTACAGCTGTACAGGGATTCCCAGGGAAGCTTACCATGTGCAACTTTATTTGGGAAAAACCCCAGCAGTTGTCTCAGCTATGAACTAACAGAACAGGCCAGTCACCCAGAGAAGTGGGATAAAATACAGGAACCAAATTATTGGGATGTATTTCCTGTTGCCTCAAGAAAACTCCCCCATCAGTCTGAAAACTGGTCAATCATTCCTGTCAGTGCTGGAGTTCTTAAAAATTAATCACAGAAGCATGGTGGGGTTTTGCTTTGGACTGGACTAGATCCTCTCTGATGGTACTTAGGTTTAAACTACAGATATGGTGTGATTATTCAGGCCCTTAAACAAAACCCTAAATTCAGATTCTAGAATCCCAGCGCATGGAAGGCTGTGCTTTGTGTAGGTTTGAAAACAAAAAGCTTTCCCACTGTATACCCATTAGAAGGTTGTTAGTCCAGTTCCGTTTTTGGCCTGAGAAAGTTTTTTCCTTTAAACAGAGACATAAATGGCCAAGTTCCTCAGTCTGTTACATGTGTCCACAGTGCATTCACTGCAGGGGCTTCTGGACTGGCCTGTCACTAAATAATACTCATGAGATCTTCTTCTTAAACACTGGCAGCTCATCAGCCACAGAAGCAGATTAATGACAGAGGGAAAGGGAAATGACTTTCAAAAACCTCCTGCCCATTGTGCTATTAGTGTCTAATCTAATATCCTGTATTCCTGTTCTTGGGCCTCGGAGGGAATCAAACCCTTTGTTCTGGCAGTGATAAAATCAGATTCAATGGTGTCTACAGCAGTGACCAGGAGGCCTCAGCACTCATTAGATAAGAGCTTGCTTTGTATCAGCCATGCAGGATCTCAGAAATGAGAAGGGCAAAGCAAAAAGAGTTGCTAAGGAAGGAGTTCAGAAATAAATCCTGAGGAAAGGGGAAACTCAAACCTGGCAGCTCTTTCTCAGCCATATCACACCAATTTTACTATCACAAAACTCATGGAAATCTCAGGCCACAGCTGTGAGAATGAAGCCATGGGGTTCAGAGGAGATCCATGACTGTTGGGGGCAGTCTGGCCACACTGAGGCTCTTGGCAGTGCTGTTTGAACAATCATCAGCAAATGGCAGAGACATCCCATGTGTTCTGTTTGAGACAGGGAGAGAGATTCCCCAGGGCTTACACAGAGAATGGTACTTGGAAAACAAAGAGGATCCACAGTATTTTACACATCCTTTCAGACCTAGGCATGTGCAGAAAAAGCTTTGTAGCCAGCCACAGTGAAGTGAATTTTCAGGGAAGGAAGAGAGGGAAAACTCGGGTCTTCAAAATTAGCATCCACAGTATCTACTGAGAGCAAGAGTGGACTTCCCAGGGAGGCTGGATTCCAGGATGGATTTCCATCATATGTTCAGCATATTGCTGCAAGGTAGAAAACATCTGTGCTATTGCTACAAACCAGGCTGGCAGGAAGAGCCTGAACAAGTGGTGGAGCAAACAAGAAGAATGTGGGAGGAAAGAATCTTTGTTCTTTTTGTAGCACCTTACACATGCAGTTTCCCAGCCATGGCTCCTGGGCATTCTAGCTATGTAAGAATATCAGTCCTGGTGTGCTGAGCCAGGCTCCAAAATTCCCAAAAGGCTGTTTAGGGCATCACAGTAACCAACAACAGCCTGAGAAGCCACATATGTGACTCATGGAGAGGATTCCAGTGCAGCCCTCAGTGTGTGCTTCTCACAGCTGAGTGTGCACACACACACACACACACACACACACAGAGCTTTGCCCAGGGCTTCATGCAGGAAAAAAATATCAAATATAACTTGATACTTCCCATTTTATTAGTAATTAAACAGTGCATGGAAAAACTTAATTCTGTTGTGAAGATTTTACTTAAAGCTCACTTTAACAGGAGGTTTTTGTTTGTTCTAAGAGCTGTATCTCAACAGCCAAGCCCCCAGATTGCCTGTGGGCAGCACCTCAGGTCTTGGGGATTCATAACCTCCACCCCTCTCAAGCAGCTTTATAGAAAGTCATATATATAATCCTGCCCATGGAAAGTCCTCTGTAGGTGAAAAAGATAAAGGAGGGTGAAAGGAAAAAAAAACCATCAGCATGCAATTCAGGGGCAGCTTAGGAAATAAATTCTTATAATCGTGTTGGCTAATTTTAAAAAAATGGTGAAATAAAAATTTCATATTGCAGGATAGATCCCCAGAATTCAGTTAATTTTTACCCTCCATAGCTGTCCTGTCTTTCAGAAACAGAATCATTACTCCTAGCTTACTCTGAGAGCTTAATTTTAGCATTTAGGAAGCAAAGCCCTGGCATAAAAGTATTGTATTTAATGTGCACCTACCATAAAATTCAGCCTAATGGGAAAGAATATGAACTGTTCCAAGTGTATGTTCCAGTATGAATATATTTGCCTATTCTTTTCTTGCTCAGTCAACCAGAATCCCCAGATGAAAAAAATACATTCCTGTATTTTTCTTCCTCTCCCCCTTTCCTGTGCTCTTTTCTGGTTGAGAGTATTTTTTGCTGTTAAATCCTCTTGGATGGGAAGTAGAACCACTTCTAGGACTTAACAAAAGCATTGTCCTGCATGCATTCAGGGGAAGCTGCCTTCAGAAGCAATGCATGGATTTGTTCCAGTTGAGAAAACAAGATAAAATTGCTCTGGCTGGAAGAGGAAATCAAATGTATGACCTTTGCTCAAGGGTTAGCCACACATTTCTCAGAAATTACTCTTGGAAAAGTGATGCTGACCTGCAGCACTTAAGATGTTCTTGCCTTCATTTCCCCTTTGTCTCCTCCTCCACCACTCATTTAGCATGAAGCTAAAGCACAAAAGATTTGAGTTTTAGTGTCTCAGTTTATCTATCTCCTTTTTTTAGGCTGTATTTTCTGTCTAGAGACTTTCCTGAAACCATGAGGAAGTAGATGGAAAGGGTAAAATTCTGCTTCAGGTTCAAACATACATTTTCATGGGAACTAAAAAGAATTCACCCCACTGAAGCCAAAGAGAATCACAACCTGTGTAATCATTACTCCCAGTCCCAAGGGTTACATGGTACATTTTTTTCATCTTGAAAAAGATATGTTTTATGTAACTTGACACTTCTCATTTTATAAGTAGAGTAACTAAACACTGCAGAAGAGCTTAAGATTATTCTGTCATTAAGATTTTACTGAAAGCTCACTTTAACAGGAGGTTTCTGTTTCTTCCAAGAGCAGCATCTCCACAGCCAAGCCCCCGCATTGCCTCTCTGGGCAGCTCCTCAGGCCTTGGGAATTAGTAACCTCCATCCTCCATCCCTCTCCAGCACCTTTATAGAAAGTCATGTATATAATCCTGCCCATGGAAAATCCTATCTAGGTAATCCTGCCTGGAGTCAGCCAGGATGGTGAAGAGAATCAAGAAACAAAACAAGAGACTGTTGAGGCAAATATGTTTTAACACTATCCAGACTTGGGTTTTGGACAGTTCTTGTTTAAAAAGCTGATTTCAAGAGAGGAACAGTACTGTTACTTAAACATCTGTTGCATGAACACAGCAGAACTTGAAATATTAAATATTGAAAACATTAAATAGTAACCTAATGACTGCATTCTTTGTTTTCATTCATTTCATTGCACACCCTTTTAGAGCTGGTCCAGCTGAAGAAAAGGAATTTGCAATTTCACAGTTCTCTTGCAAATTTGTACCCAAGTTACTCCCAGTCCTTGCTGGGAGTTCCAGGGAAGGCACTCAGACCTTCTCCGGATTGTCAGAAACAGGCAGGTACTCAGGAGAGGCATTTCAGAAAGGTTCAACCTCCCTGCAGGTGCATCCTGGCTCTTCCTACTGTCCTACTGGGAGAGCCAGAAATTCCTGAAACAAGCTCCAAAGGGAAGTTCCAGAAGTGGGGAATATTTGCTCTTAATCTGTGCAATACTGTAACACACCACTGAAAGAGATGGGAAAACCTAGTTTTAAGGAACTACTGGAGGATGCACAAGTTGAAGGGTTAGAAGGCACTGACAGGAAAGAATTCCAACTCAAGAGGCCCAGACTGCCCCATGCCTGCCAATTTCCTTCTGAGAAGTCGTTTCAGCTGCCTTTAACTTCACTTCTTCACTCAGCAAATGAATGTAACTGTACTTGTCAGCTTGGCAAATTGCTGTATCATAGTATCCTAGTACTTCTATGAAAAAAACAAAATTCTATTCCTTATATTCAGGAATACCTTTATTATACAATCTTCTTTATTAGGAAAAATACTCAAACATCCCAAAGAAAAATATAAAGGGATGGGGGAAAGTAAAAAAACAACCCAATTATCATCCCGTTTGGAGGCGACTTAATAAATCAGTTCTTAGCCTGACTAACTCAGGCTTTGTAAGGTATCACATCGTTTGTTGTACTGATAGTTTAAGCAGTTTTGTTAGTCAGTTACGTTCTGAATTCACTGCTACTTGCAACTCTTAATTCTGCTTCACTTGCATAGTCCCAGGCTGTGACCTCCAGACAGGTTTCAGTTCTTTGGAGCATTCACAACATGTATCAGTGCTTAGTAGAAGAGTTTTGATTGCTGTGGAAACTATCTGTTTCCCTGCCACAACAAAATTCCTTTTGTCTACAAAAATCCTGCTGCGGGGCTGGTTATAAATTGCATAGAATACCTTAGTTTGGATTATCAACACTATTGACAACAATATCCTCTTCTTTTACAAATTTTATTTATCTTTTCTAAGGACTCATTTGGAAGACTGCTTCTTCCAGTGGTTATGTTTATTCAGCATACTCTTCCTCTTATTTGCTGGCACGGGGTTTTATTTAATGAGTATTTTACTGAGGGTCAGTATTTGTTGATCTTGCCTGATACAGAAAATTGCACTGACACACTACCAACTTCTGTAAGCAGAAATGAACAAAGGACATAATTGCCCTTGAGTAACTGTTAATCAGAGCAGAACTTTTATCTGGTTTTGCATCTCTAAGTTGACAGCTTATCTTTTCAGAGGCTAAAAGGAGCAGAGGGCTTAGGAATAACAACTGAGCACAGAGTTCTGGCCCACAGAGAACAAGAGAGAGAAACCTGCAGGGTTGTGGCCCCTTTGCCTCCCCATGGAAGCCCTGACCATGGCTGAGGGAAGCCAGGAGCCTTAACACAGGAGGAGAAGCAGGGACAAGCAAAGGCTGCAGTTCCAGCTCCCCCTGACATGGGACAGGCTTGGTGATGACGACTCCCCTTGTCCCATGAACATAGAAAATGCTCAGTTCTGCTAAAAATAGCCATTTTCACAATAGACATAACCACAGTAAAGTATCTGACAGGATATAAAGAATGACCAGTTCTGTTTCATAGTAAGAAATTAGTAGTATTGTTACATTCCGAAATAAATATTAACATATTTCTCTGAATGGCTGCCATTTTTCAGGGGAGAAGCCAAGGTTTAAAAGTTTCTACCAAGGCAGCCTGTGAAGACTGCTCTGTAACCCCACAGACACAGCCAAGAAACTGTTCTTGTTAAAGGAGTTACCTTGCTATGCCTCTTCCTTCATCTTTTATATTAATCTATGAATTTCAGCAAAAGCACTTTCCAACATTCTGGTAATTTTGATTTCAACACTTCTATAATAGAAACTTTGAAAACAAGACAAGCCCATCAGCAAGGCAAAACCCTCTCCCACAATCTAAAGGGCTGGAACAGTGACAGTTATAGAACATGAATCTCAGTGCCTCCTGAATTGGAAAATTTTGTAGGAATAAAATCAAGGATGTAGTTACAGAGCACAAATTATGCACATAAGCACCTTCCTGAACTGAGGCCCAGCTTCAGCACCTCTATAAAAAATAGCAGACTCCAGTTTTTGGCACATTATCTTCATGAAATATGAGTTCGTGGAAAACACTGTATGCTGTAGAACTGAGAATAAGATGAAAAATACAGAGTGGATAGAGAACAGCCAGCGGGGCCAGGGGACATAACAGCTCCTTGAAATCCTAAATTCAAATCTGCCTTGAGTCATAAATTAAATAATGTGACTGGTTTCATCTGGGTGGCTTCCAGAAGAGGCTTGTTCTTATTGCATTGCAAAGGAAGTGTTTCTAGCTGCCAGGCTTTGTTCCCCAGAGGGGAGTGACAAATAAATGCATATTACATGTAAATACATAAACAGGGCAGGAGAAAAGTGTATGGAGTGGTAGACAAGAAAATAGTCTGATGTCTGTTACTAAGCATCACTGGTGATTCCCATTAACAAGAGCAATTCCCAGAATGTGTAAATGATGTTTATAAATGAAAAGGAAGCCTGAGGAGGGAAGTGGAAATACCTGCCTCAATCCTTTTGTGTGGGATAGCCAGGGAAATGCACAAAGCAGGATCTGGGAAAGGGAGACCAAAGAGTTGAGGATGGAACTCAGATAATGCTCCTGGCACCAACGCCCTTGGGAGTTAGACTGGAAAAGAGGTCTGGGAATTAAACATCCCTTCAGTGCAGCTACAGGGATGAAGACAACCTTTCTTTTCCATGGGTTCAGTTGGTCCCAGGAGTGCTGGATTTGTCTGAATTCCTGTTTGGGGCTGGAGCTGCTGGGTGCCCCGTGGGGCGCTCTGCCAGCCCATGGTGGTGAGGTATTCGTGCCTCTGCTCCAGAAGAAGGCCTGGAACTGGCCCAAGGTGCTCCAGGAGCCAGATCCAGGTGCTGATCCCAGGCTTTGGGAAAGGATCTGCTCCCCACCTGGCCATGAAGGGCTGTGGAGGCAGCGCTCGGGCAGGGAAGCTCAGCAGGATGCAGGCGCGGCTGAGGCTGGCACCGCTCCCCGTGTGACTCCAAGTCTGCCACCAGGAACAAACAGAGCCGTTCTGGGGATTCTCCAGCAAAGAGAAATGTCAGAACTGACACAATGTTTGCAGTAATAAGCTGTGTTGGCAAAATTCTTGTAGACGTCTCCCGAATGTAAATGAACCCCAGTGACTCAGGGGAGCGATCTCCCGAAGAAAGAGACACAGAATTTATTTGCATTTAGCACTGGATTACAAATATCACTGTTCTCTCAGACTGAAACTGCTGGCTCAGTGTCAGCAGTGCACAGATGCATTTCTCCTTCTTGCTTCATAACTCCTTTAACACCAAGAGGATAAAGCGTGGATCTTCTCAGGTGCCTCTTTTGCACACATACTTTGCTGAAGGATTCCTGATTCTTGGTACTTGGAATATTTTATACAGCACAGCAGAAACACACCTAAGTGAATAATTGGTGCAGAAATACAGAGATCAGTCAATGAAAATAAAAGACAGATTAATCATTTAGAGAGGTCGATCCACAAGCTTCTGTTGGGCTTTAAAAGTTTTCTTGCTGTAAATACCACACTGGAGACACTAGGCATCAGGGCTTTGCAAAGTTCTACAGAACCTCCATTCTGGAAATACTCTGTGGAACATGAAAACAGTGCATGAATGAGATAGGCATAATGCAACAGATTAATTTTTGTTGCCTGGAGAAAGGAGACATCATCAGAAGAAAAACAAAATACCCAAAGATAGTACAGGAATGTCATTTACATTTCTCACTTTTTAAGGAATATAAAGAAAAATATGAAAAGTCTAACACACATAACTGTCATATTTTCACCATAAAGAATAAATAGCACAGTAATCCCCAATGCAGAAGAGATGAAAGCATCAAAAAAAGTGGAAAAAAAAAAGCCGTTTCCATAGCAAGTCTCTTTATCCCCACTTTGTATCTTCACACAACCCATGTAATATTCATTCAAAATAATTGCTCAGCTTAAGGAAACAGTGTGCTGCTAATTCATCCCTCTTCATAGGTCACAGCAAGTGCAGGAAAAATGTGCAGAAGTAGGATGTGACTGAACACAGAGCATGACAGAGATCATGTGCCACAGAAAGGGCTATTGAGGTTTAAATTAAATCCCAAGGGAATCCAGGGAAGGGCAGAGTTAAGTCAGCAGCCAAAAGGACAATGCCTCAGAAATGCCTCCAGTCAGAGCCCCACTGGCACAAGGGGGGTGTGGTTCTTGGTACCACCAGTGTCCCACTGTCCCTGCAGCCCTGCCAGCACCTGCACAGCAGCCTGTCCCCACCACACTGCATCCTGACAGAGGCCAGTGTGGAATTTCAGGACTGAACAAGCCAAAAGAAGTCTCCATGTGCTAAAATCCTGTACATTAGGGTTATTGTTTGGTGCTTGAGCAACTGCCTTGATCATGAGCTAAGCATCCTTGTGGATCCAGTGTGGGCTGGTACTGGGCTGCTCTTGGGCACTGATAGCAGCCCTTTCTTCTGAAAAGACAGAGAGCACTTGGATGTCAAGTTCCTGCTACATCCTCTGTTATGCTGGGATAGAAAAAGCTGTTTGCTCTGCAGGTGATAAATTCCTTTAGTGTAGCCCAGCAAGGGCCACCTCCTCCCACTGAGTGGAGAGCTGTTGACCAGGAGAGCTGACACACAATAAACCCACAGATTTTCCTGCTGGAACCCAGCAAAAGGCACGTGAGTGGTTGCACAGGAAACCACAGTGCTCTGCTCCATGTTCCTCAGGAAAAGGGGCACCTGCAGCTCCCGAGCTCTGTGGGGACACCTCTGCTCCCAGCACACTCCTCCAGGATGTTTTGTCCTGGCAGAGGGAAGGGCTGGGCCAGCAGCCCCTCCCTGACCCACAGCAAACTGGTATCTAACAAATGGAAATACAGCAAGCCTTAAAGTCAGCATCTCTCCTACAACATTATGGAAACTTGAAAATCCTGCTGCATTCTACTAAGTCACAGTGGGAAAAAAACCGCTAATTTTATCAGTAGAAATTGCCAACAAGAATTAGAAGAGCTCTTCATTAAAGGCAAAATAAGGCCAACATTAGGCAAAGTGATTTTGTATTAATCTTGATTTGGGATCATAGCAACTACTTGTGATAATATAGATCTATACACATTTGTAGGAGACAGAGATGTGTTTGATATGCTCATATTGAATTATCTTGAGTCAGAACCCAAAGGACAGTGTTTGTAGAGTAAATAAAACCTTCAAATTAGATTTCTCTGCTTAAAGTTGCTTTTAAAGTTTAGGAAAAAAATACTACTACTAAAAACAAAAACAATTTTCCAAAATTTCAATAAATATTAAAACCTCACTGAAAAAAATGCAACCATAACAAAAAAGTATAATTCAAATATAATTAAATAAGATGGCAAATAATGATTAAAGATATGTTGCTAACTTACAGATGCATGAAGGGACGAGTAACTAATCTGGTCTCATACCATGATCATTCTGCACCTACATTGCCCCAGGACCAGCATTGCCCCAGCTTATCCTGCTCCCTTGGAATCCTTCCTCAGTGAAGTGGCAGCTGCCTTGTAATTTCATTTCTGGGAGTAACTGAGACATGAGCAGATAACAGCCCATGCAGCAGATCATTTGACCAGAAACTGAATTGGCTCCTCCTGCAATGACTCAGGGGCTGCTGGTGAGGAGGACTTGTTTGGAGAGGGGAGTAATATTGCAAAAAGCATTCCAGGAACCTGTGCTTCATCAGGGGTATCCACCCCATGGGCAGGGAAAGAATAAAAGTAGGAATCTTGTGCTAAATTAATCAGAGGAAATAGAACCATAATTCAGTCAGTAATCAGCTTGACAGATGTAAATTAATGCATCAGTCATTGTTCATTCCTTTTATTCTCAGTCACAGAGATTTTCTAGAGGTGATGTGCATGGTTCTCTTTGCAGAGCTTTTGGGTAATCAAACACTGCTGAAGGGCAACGTGGGGATAAACACACCCCTTGTTGGGCTATCGCCATCCTCTCTGCATGCAGGGTTTATCTCCAAGGGACATAGGAGGAGAGCAGGAGCAGTGAGTTTCCTTTCTGAACCACAGAGCTCACTGAACACCCTCAGCACTCCCTGAATCCCCGAGGCTGCCCACACCTTCTCAGGGCTGCAGGCTCAGGTATTGTTAGTTCATATTGTTGAAATCAGGCACTTGTTTGTATCCTCAGCCCTGCCTGCCTTGGCTCAGCCTGAAAATCTGGGGTTTCAGGAAACTCTGCAGCAGCTGCTACTTAGAAAAATCTGTGATCTCATTCCCAGAAGTACTTAACAGGATAGTATTAACAAATGGCACAATAGGTATGAATCCATCCATTATTGTAACAATGCAAACAGCAGGGTATTTCTTGTCTCTTGTGCTGTCAGCATAAGGGACATCACAATGGAAGTCCCTGCTCCAGGTTTTGTACAGAAAAAAATGCAGCAGGTCAGCATCCACTGGCTGAACATTCTAAAGCTGTGGATGTAGCCCCATAAAGCACAGTGATCAGCCTTGTTAACATTTCTGGCACATTTCTCCAGTTAATACCAATGCAGGAGCCATCCAGAAGGCAGATGGAGTTCAAACAGGATTTTGTTGTTGCAGAGTTCTTACTTTCCTTGGCCACGCAGTGCAGTCTGTTCTTCATCTTCAGCAGCTAAAAGAGGCTTAAAACACACCAACCCCAACAAACAGAAACCAAAACCATACACAAATAACCAAAAACTATCAAAAGAGAGAAGCTATCAAACCAAAAACACCGGTCTCCCCATCACGTTCCCTTTCCAGCTTGCAGTGGAAGGCAGAACTCTCCCTTCCCCAGGTCAGGAGCCCACATCTCTGTAGCACAGTTTAAAGACACTACCAGCACTCTCACTGGGACCCCTCAAAAGAACCTTGTGATGCTGAAGGAACAGTTTGATACATGCAGATTTTTTAAGCCTTTCCCATTCTCACGGTTTTCCTCAAGCTTCAGGATAGTGGGCACTTTGGATTTTTAAAAAAACATAAATAACTAAAATAATAAAAAAAGTATCCATTTCCCACTGCCATTCTAACAGGGCGTTTTGCCAGTACAATTATATTTAGGATATACTGTGACATTTTTATAACCTTGAAGGTGCAGGTGAAGAGCTACTTCTCAGAGGCAACACAGATTTAAACATTACTTTGAGGCAACAGGTCATCCTAAATTCACACCTCCACAGCAGATCCACACTGACTGTCAACTTTTTAATAATTAATGAGGCTCATCTCAGCTGCTTTACTATTTCACTTCCCAGTTACAATACCCACAAGGAGTCCCTGCTGACATTAAAGCACAAGAGCTCTGAAGAGAAAGCAGCCACCTTTTCTAGACTGATATTTGTTGCAGTCTCAGCAAGCTGTCATTGCACTGCTCATGCTTTAGGCACTGAGGTTCAAGGCTCCCACAGTGTCTCAGCATCCCTTGGCTCACCCCTCCCTCCCTGGTGACCTGCTGGAGGCCTCGGGGTTCAGCCATTCCCACCAGCCTCTGCTCGGGGCAGCTCTGAGATGGCTGGGCTGAAGTGAATTCCTGCTTGGGGCCCTGTTCTTGGTCCCCTCCAGGAGCCACAGCACCTTTGCACAGGGCCAGGTCCTTGCTGCTGTTCAGAGCCCTGGGGCTCCCCTGCTGGACCGGCTTTTCCCTGAGCCTTTCCCTGGAAGGTCATCCTGGAGCGTGTCCAGCTCAGAGCACACATCCCACGTGCTGTGCATGCCTTTGGTAGCGCTCCAGGGACCCTGGGCCACCATTTTCCCCCTTTTATTCCTTTCAGCGCTCATTCACTTCCATGAACAAGTCTTTTTCAGAGCAGCACTCAGTTTTCTGCAGTTCACATACCTGTATTTCTACAGTGTCCTATAAAATAGGAGCTATTTTCATGCTGTTTCTTCACAAAAAAAAACTTTTAAAAAACCCACAAAAAACTCTTTGTCTAGTAATGCAAAGAATGGAAAATTTCAGCTTGTTTTTAAACTGAATGTCTCTGATTGTTCATGCACCAGAAGCTGGAGAGGTTCATCCATTCTCACCAGAACTGAAGAGCAATGTGTCCAGCAACTCTGAGTGTCCCTAAGAGCTGGAGAATACAATTTACAAATCTGAGTTTATCAATCTCTTTGAGATGGAGTTTATCAATCTCCTGATGCAAACTCTTTATATTGCCCTCATACTGAAGGACATTCTGATTCTCCTGTAATGCAAGATTGCCTTCAGGTAGGGAAGAAGAATGTTTAGGTAATTTGGATAGAACTGCTTAACTGGCTACACCATGTGGGTCCTCTCAGCCTCATTAAGCACCTAACAAGGTAACCCTGATCTGCAGCACGGAGTTAAAATGCATAATTAAGGCAGGTGAGAGGAAACTGAAGAAGGGGTTCCATTTTTTTCAGATTTGGTAATCCACAATGTAAAAGCCCTTGCTGTTAGAAAGCATGTGGATTAAAATTCCTTTGTGGTCATATGTGATCAGGACAACAGGGACAGAAATTATTTCCTTTTCTATTACAAAGTTCTTTCTTTCTCCACATGTCTACCCATGCACTTGAAAGGGGATAGAATATCAGCCTAGATTCTAGTTTCTCTACCAAGAATCCCATAGCTTTGTTCAAAAATTCTCTATTTTTTTCCAGTGGATAAATGGGAACAATTTAGCAGACACATTTCTACTGGGAATATCAACATAAAGAAGCAATAGTTAGTGACCTTTAACACAGACTGAACTTCAAGAAGGTGGGAGCTGGAAGGTACCCCTGGATGCTTCCAGGCAGTGTCCCTACAAGAGCTTTTGTTTAGACAGTTTTATTAGAAGCGCCCCTGCTGGGCACACTCATTTTCTGTGACTGAACCATTTTCTGGTGCCTTTTGTTCAAAAGGCCACAAAACCCAGCCAGTATTCCAGGTTAAGGCATTGTCCAGGGTGCTCTGAGGACATCACAGGGGTTCTCATCTATGTTCAGCAGCATTCATTACAAGGGGATTTATAAATCCTTTGGATTCAAAATTTAATCAACTTTCCCATCATGTATAATTATTTAAGTTTAGTATAATCTCCAGAACAGTGTGCTCACAGAAAAAGCCCAAGTTCTTGCTCCAGCCTGACTCTGCATCCCTCAATTTTGACTCTCAGTCTGACTGGGTGGCAATGCAAAACAATGCACACTGCAATTCCTGTTCCTTCAGAAATATTCCCTTGTTTAAATCATCTTTGAGAACAACAAACAGCTTCCCTTTAAGAACAGTTTGGAATACCTACAGCCTGGACTGTCAGCTGCCTGGAGAGGGAATAGTGCAGCGAGCACAGCTGATTCTCAGGGATCCGTAAATCTCAGTCTTTCTCTGCTTGCCTTCTCTCTGGGGACAGCTCGGAGCCCTTCTGACTCCCAGCACACACAGAGCTGCTGGAGCTGATGCAGATGTTTGCAACTCTCTGCTGAAACAGGCCTTGAAGTGGGATCTGTGTTTCCTATTTTAAATATTCACATATACACACTGCAGTTTATATTGGAGGTGAATAAATGTCCTTTCTACACTTGGCTTATGGGGAGTTTTTAGTTGGTTTTAAAGTCTTTCCCCTGCCACCTCAAATGAAAATCAACCATCAGTACATTATTTAGAGGAAGGAAGTGTGTGGAGCCTGTAACAGGAGCTCTGTGTGCAAGGAGCAGAATGCTCTGCTGCCCCAGGAGACATCCCACAGCCTGTCAGCTTTCCCTGCCAGCCTTGCCAGCCGCTCAGGGTGAGTGTCCTCTGCTCTGCCAGCCTGGCTCAGCCCTGCTGGACACACACAGGGCATGGTGGAGACACTGTAGACATCAGGGAATGGTGCTGGGCTGTGTGGCCAGTCCTGCACTCCCGGTGACCAATCCTTGCACCAAATGGGTATTCTACAGTAGCAACAGGGATTTAGCCCCAGGCTTTTGAATAGTAATGTTTGAGTGTTTCATTTCCACAGATCTTTCTGTGTCCTTGTATTTCAGTGGCTCCTTTAGCAACAAAGAACGCAGGTGACTGAAATTATCTCCAGAATCAATGTCTGACTTGCCACTATTGACACCCCTGCATCTGTCTAAGCAGACATCCTAGTCCTGTTCAGATGAAATCTGAAGCAATTAAATAGTTTCTTAATGGTATGAGAAAACCCCTTGATTTATGCAGGCAGATACTGCTGGAGCTTTCACAGATACAAATGATGATGTAAATCACACTAGAGGCTTTATGTACTCTGCAACACCATCACCATAACTCATGTGGGAGTACAGAACACCACTGCAAACCATTTTAATTATTTTTTTTTTAAATTCATGTCACCTTGAAAGAAAGGCCGAGATAGATCACATGTGATACCACCTCCTAAAGGAAGATCCTGGGATCCCAGTGTTTGTTAACAGGTTTCTATTTCAGCACCCTGCTCCTTACACAACTCCCTGGATCGATATTTCAGTCATCATTATTTTCTAAGCAGTAAAAATCAGTCATTCCTCTATGTGCTTTTTCAGTAGATTACTCTTACTGAAGACTGGCAAGGAAGCTGGAAAAAGAAACAGGATTAATTTTGATATGAAAAGTCCTAAATAAGAAACAGCACAAGGAACACAAGCACTGTAGGAGGAGTGCTGGGGTTGTGCACAGAAGGTGGATCTGGTTCCTGAAGCTCAGTTCAGCCTCAACATTTAGTTGCAGATGGTTCTTCATTATAGAGCTTTGAACCCTGTGAGCAGGATAAGGATTGCTAAAGATGATTAATAGAGCCAGTGGAACAATTCATTGAAACACCAGGAAAATACAAAACTCCATCATTTAAAGAGTCATAAATGTGAGCCAGTTTAATAGTGATCAGAAGTGGAAAACTGATTTGGAGATTCATAAATGCATATAGTGCACAAGTCAGGTGCTCACCAGTTGTGACTGTTTGAGCTGGCAAGAATTTCATCATTCCTTCCCATTTTCTCTGTGGAGGTTGAGAGAAAAGTTTGTAAGGAAAGGAACTTCTCTGTGGAAGGGTCTGGATTTTTGGTTTAGGGTTGTTTTTTTTGTTGCCCCAATATAGATTATGTTTCCTACCTGGGTTCCATGTCCCATGAGCTGCCATGTCCTCTTTAGGTTACATTAAATACATTAACATTCAGACAGAGCTCAGCCTCCTACAGACAAGACATGAGACATCCAGATCACTGTTCAAGCAGACTGATAAGGTAAAATATAAAATAATTTGCCCATTATATTTTTTCAAACCTTAAAAAATATTACTATATTGCAGCATTTTTCCAAAGTTTTATGTGAGAAAGCTGTGTGCCAAAAAACCTGGAGTTTCCCACAATTAAAAAAAAAAGACCCAAAAAAAAAAAAAACACCACCAAAAATTATACGGTTTGCACCATTCAAGTCACTACCAAGCTAGGTTGGATTTGAGCTTATGAAGGTAACCTTACTTTAATGGATAAAAAAGAATTCTCATCATACCTATTTCCAAGCCCCAATATAGAGTTTCTGAGAAAAGTAATAGCTTTGGGTCCTGCTTATAAAACTGTATTAGCTCCAAGTTGTTTGAATATGAGAAAATAGGGGGAAAATATTCCTTGTCCATCAGAAAGTGGGCTGTTATATTTGCAGAGTGATTTGTTTCCCTGCAGTGGTATTTATCATGTTGATAAAAGAGACCATGGATCTGAAAATGGGAAGATTTTTCCTGTTAATTTGAAACAGCACCTATACAAGCTGATGTGACATCAACATAATACCCTAAAGCCACAGCAGCTGAAAAGATTTATTTTCTGAGCCCTTCTGCAGCCACATTCTCTTTGCTTCTGACATTCTCAATTTGCAGGCTGTTGGTGATCCAATCTTCCTCATTCTGGCTCTATAATAAGGATGTCAATGCAAGAAGAGAGAAAGTCATTATCAGACAGGCATAAGACAGGATGAAAATCAGAGTTTGCTGTTTCAGGGGAGAGGCCACCTTGTCTGCCTTGGAGGAGCTCCTCAAGGTTATGGGCAGCTTTTGTACCTGGAAGGATGTCCCACATTCAGATAAAACTAAGCCATCCCTAGCACAGTCTCGGGTCTGAATAAGGTTTTCATTTTTTACTATTAATCAGTGAAAAGTTGTAATTCTGATTAGAAGGTATGTATGCAGTAAAAAAGTTCAAAGATTCTTTGAACTGCAGAGAGCAGCAGAGAAACTGAGTGTGAATTCACAGGTGCTGCCTGGTTAATGGCATTTGTGGGGGCTTGGATTATGCTGAGGTATCTCCCACAGCAGCAATAAACAGGCAAGATTAGTTAACCGTTTGTATAGGAAGATTTACCTCAAATTTAGAAATAATAATGAATATCATCTGCTTTGGAGACTGTTAAAATATCATTGGTGCAGAAACTGACAGGAAAAAATTATTTATTCATTGACTTTGTCAAGTAACTGCTAAGTGTCAATTCCAGAAGATAAGAGGTAAAAGTTTGAAGCACTCCCTATAGAGTTATTATTGAACATCCATTGTAGCTTAAGAGGCAGTTTAATTTTCTGTGTGGAAAGCAGAAAAGCCTGAAGAACAGAACTGTGTTTGAGAGAACCAAACATGCTCCTGGGCCTCCTGCACTGAAAATTCCTTTTCCCATACTATTTGTCTGGCTGGTGTAAAACTGCTTTATAGAGAGGACATTTCCCAGAGTGTTCTGGTCATCCACTCATTTCTCGATGTTTCTATAAGAGAATAAGAGAAATACAAAAGGACAAATAGCCTGCTCTGTTCTGAGCATCCTCATTGCTTTTAGTCCCATAAGCAGATGACACCCTGGCATTTATCAAGCCTAAGTGAAGTTTCAGACTTCCTCAGGATCCAGTGGAATAGCTCTGAATCCAATAGAGACATTTCAGTTAATTTAAGGTTCAGCTCCTGTGGGACCTTGGATTCAATACCTGAGTAACATCCCTCTCCCCCTGGCTGCAGGGATGCTCCTGTGACCCAAACCCTTTCCCAAATTTCTTTTTTGTTCTACACCTCTCTTACTCCTTTCCTGTGCCACAGAAACAAGCAGTGCAGTTTCTTCTGATTTCCAGAGATTTATTTCTCAGGGCAGCAGCAAGGGCAGGGTCCAGCTAGTCAGTCTTGGCCAGACTAAACCATCTTCAAACAGGAACTGGTCATAAAGACAGAATCAACAAAATCATGGATCATTGCACTGATTTAGTGTATCTGCTCCTTCCTGACATCTGTCACTCACCTTCCGTGGATAAAGAGACTGCATAATCCAAGGGACTGAGCAAGGAAGGATATCAGAAACATGCTTTAAGTTGATTTGGTGCTTGAAATGCTTTGCTGCAATCATTTGAAGACCAAAGGATTACAGAGGGTGCTGTGCACAATCCTAAACTGACCTTACCACTGCTCCTTCCCAGCCCTGTACCCTGCGTCAGTGCAGTGCATTTAAGGGTGCTGGGAGGTGCTGGATCACCATCCCAAACAGTTTAACTGACCAGGGAGTACAAGGAATACTCCTGTTCTGTCCATGTGCTTCAGCTCTAGTTCAGCAAGGCAGCACCAAGCCCTCCCTGCCCTCAGGAGGGAGAATCCCAGGCTGGCAGGGATGAAGAGGTGGATGATTCTAGACACAAAATTTTTCCAGAACAACACACCAGCACTCCTTCAGGAGCTGGTCATGCACTTTTCAGCCTGGGAAACAAAACCACTCCATGTTTCATTCTCATCAGCCATAACATGAATTATCATCTTTATAAAGATGATACATTGGAAACCAGGGGAAGATATTTGGTTATTTTAGCAGGATCCAGCTCTAAAATCATCTCAAAGCCCATCAGTTCCAGAGACCATTGCAGCCTCACTGGAGCTGATGTGCCTTCAGGACAAAAGGAAATACAACAAGACCCTATCACCACCACCAAACTCAACTAAGTGTGGAGAGAAGAGACTCATTTGTGTGGAGGTGCTTCCCTTCTCTCTCCTCTGAGGTACAAGCAGGTGAAAGGCACTGAGAAGGGAGAAGCCACTCCTAATAAAGAGCTGCATGTTGGGTGAGCCAAGCTCCCGGGACACGTCTGCACATTTCACCCTGCCAAGATCTGACCCAGTTGAGACTTCCCCATTACTTATGGCCAAGTTAGAGAGGGGTCACTGTCCCTTCAAGACAGGTTAGCAGGACTGAGAAAGAACAATACGCACCCCAAAATTCAGGCTGTTCTACCCCTCCTTCAGTTACTTTCCAATTGGTTTGTTGACATGCAGGAGCACTGAGTAAAGTAATATATTGTGATATTTAAGGGGTTTTTCAAAATGCTAATTTATTGTCTGACACTGAATGGACAGTACAGGAATTCTGCACTGGTGCTCACTCTAAAGTCAGTGTCCTGCCACCCCTGTGCCAGTTGTGTACAGTAGTACATAGCTCCTATCATGGATAAAAGCCATGGTGTGTACATCCAATGTAATTCATATTTAGAGGATTAGATATAAAATATTCATATTTATGTATATATTGTTTATAATTTGCAGTTTCATGGGAATTGATACAATTTACCTCAAAACAAAAGTGTTAACACTCTGTTAGTAGTGTATTTGTGGGCTTCACATATATTTGCAGATACTTCTATTCTGAAGGAAAACCATAGCATTTTTACTTGGAGAAGTGTACAGTTTATCAAAAGAAGATGGTTTTGGATAAGAGAAGAAAAATTTCAATGTGTTTTTTTGCCAAAAGTAATATAAACATCTCTTTTCACCCCCCCCCAAAAAAAAAATTCAAACTCAAAGGATTTATATCATCGCAGCGTCTCATTCTGCTGTTGTTTGTTACAGTAGTAAGTCAGTAGTAAAGTCTGGAGGATCAGACTTGCAGTATCAAACTGCAAAAGGTGCCAGAGGAGAAGTTTATCAAGTACATTTTGTGTTAGGAGCTGGGCTAAGGGGACTCATTAATTTCTTCGAATAAAAGCAATGTTGCACTATAACTTTTCTGTATGGGACTTGGTTCAGTTAGATTAAAAGCATTAAAAAAACAGAAAGATTCACACTTGTGAGAAACAATAGATAAAACAGACAGGACTTAGGACAGCCAAGGAAGCCCTGAGAATGCATGGATAAATGGGGTGTCTTGAACTAAACCACCTCAATTACAGTGCAGGAGAGTATTGTCTGTTTGAAGTCATTTGAAGCTGTAAACAGGTGAAACAGGTCCAAATATCAGTGCTCACACTGGGTGGCACCACAGGAATCTCCCAAATAGAGTGTAGATATTCCAGGTGGCTTCCACAACTGGAAAAAAATAAAAGATAAATCTCCTTAGTCAGGCCCTTTCTGTTTAGAAATTAGAAATCATTCCAAATTTGTCCCAAGTTTTTAAAGATCTGAAAGCACTCACTGCAGCCTCTTTCCTCCCCACTTGACAGCAGTTATCACCAATTCCATTTCATTGCTATTTGACATTAAATTGATGACCACAAGCCTGACAGTGTGTGGGGCAACCTCACACCCCAGGCTCACATTCTCATCATGCTGACAATGAAGTTGATTATTCTTTTACCTTTAAAGTCAGCCAAAATTACCAATAACTTACCTGCCACTATTTCCAGTTTAGGTGTTAATCCCTGCAGCCAGGATTTAAACTGCCACTGCTGTGATATTTGCATCTCTCAAAGGCAGAATTTGCAAAAATCTGAAAAAACAAGGCCATGGAAAGCCAGTGAGGGTGTGTTGGACACCTTACCAACAGAGATAACTAAAAAAAAATGTATAAATGAGAAACACAATTCAAATTTTGTAAAGTTTTGGGAATTTGAGTTCTAGCACAAAGGCCCCTGAACATATCCCATACCCAAAACTTCTTTGCACTGAGTATTAAGTAGGACATTTGTCCATAACCTTTGATTTAACACTACAGCATTAGATTAATTCTCAGAAAATTCAGTCTTGTTTTTTGGCACAAGATACTTGGTAAAAGCTCAGCACATTTCTTGACTGTCTATCCTAAATGCCTATAAAGATCCTCAGCTAACAGTCAAGTGCTTCCAGAAAATTAACAATACTCCTCTACCTGCTAATTCCCCTGCTGTCATGTGTCTGTTTAGTTGGTTCTCTCAGTCTCAAGCATCAGCCGATGATAGCATACATTGGCTTGGAGCCATTGTCCTCTTTCTAAACTTATTGTGACTGGAAAACATCGAGAGATGTCCCCACAAAGGAAAAGGGAAAAGAGCAAACCTTACTGAGAACTCTCTGATAACATCTATCCTTGTAAACAGCACTGCACTTCCTAAAACACATACTCACTCCACAGAATACTCAAAAGAGAAAATTTTGTTATCCCTGATTTCATCAGGAAATAAATTCTGTATCTGTACAGGTGGCACATAGCCAGATAAAAAAATACATCCAGGCCAGATTCAACAGCCAGGCTTGGTATATGACATCTCCAGCAACTTTTCTGCATTGATAAAATTTTTGTTTACTGATGCTGAGCAGCTAATGGGAGGTTTTTTCTTTTTTAGGAGGTGAAAGGGAGATTCTATCTGCTAAAATCCTGAATCATTTTTCCCATAATTACTTCTATTTACTTTTCCCCCATTAGCACTGCAATCCCCCATAAATACTTCTCTGGACGATTAATTCCTATGTATAATCATACTATCAGTTGTTTCTCTAAGGGAATGCTATTGTTTAATCTTTGATACTGTCTCTGTGGCTTGTCTCAAAAGTATGTTTGACTTGGCAATAAATTACTGTAGTTATTCTCCTTTAAGAAGATTTATTATTGAACACAAATAATACATTTAAACTTTTTTTTTTTTTTAACCAGAGTAAAGCAGTTGCAACCAAGCAATCCCACTCCGGATGAGTCTCTTCCTGCACTACAAATTAGTTTCTTAGGATGCTGACTCCCCTCACAAACCAAAGCAAGCTGTGTGCCACAAAAGCAGGCTCCCGTGGCTCACTCTTGCCCAAAACTTTCTCTGCAAAACCTTGGAGTCTTCTTACACGCCTGACAACAGGCAATTCCTCCGTGCCTCTTGCAGCTCACCTTTTGGAATTTCCACTTTGCTCCTTGTGCACTTCAGTTCTTTCAGCATCAGTCAGTTCATGGTACAAGGAATCTTGGCAGGAAGAAGCCATTAGAATTATGGGTGATGCAGCACAGGGTATTCCTGTTATAAATGAAAATTTGTCCAGCCAAATTAAAAGTGAAAAACATAAAATATTTATTTTGACATGAAATTCTATCTAGCCAGCCACAAGGAAAGAACAGAGCCGAGCCTGGGGTCGGCCATGGGTGTGCAACAAAGAGGTCAGCCTCAGCAGAGGTTTTCCTCTATGCCCACACCTCCATCCTGGCACAAGCGGTTTTTATAGGGAAGATTCTGCCTGAGGCCAAGATTTCGGCAGTCAGTCTTTTCTTCCATTCAGAGTCCATAGGTTAATAGGATTTTCTTTCTTGGTGATGAGGAAGAACAATTCAGTGTCCGAGTTGTTGAATCCCTTGATGAAGTTTATGGGAAGGCTGCATTCACATGTATTTGCCCGAGGATTTCCATGACACCCATCTCGGGTCCTTCACTGGGTGATCAGTGCCTGGGGTCACTGTGTCTCTCCAGACACGGCCCATCTCCTGGCCAGCCGCATCCTTTTACTTGTAAATCGGGTTTCAACATACACCAGGTTTCTCCTGCGAGGGTGGGGGGGGGATTCCTAATACAAACGTGTATACTCCAACAGATATTCAATATCACATATATCATACTAGAAATGGTGCGAATTATATCTACTACACATAACATTCCTAATAAACAGGGCAGCTCCTGCCCATGTCCCCGCTGGAGTCAGCTCCTGGCAGCCCCAGGAATCAGGGAATGACCGGGCTTTCCCCAGGAGCAGGGGTCGGTGCAGTGGCTGTGTGTGAGGCTCTGTGGACCCTTGTGACAAGTGACACATTTCCCCTCTCTCTCTCTCTCTCTCTCTGTCATTCTTTGCACAGCAATTGCCTCGAACCAGAGCAGCGCTTCCAGCGCCTTCCCGAGCCGCGGGGAGCGCGGCGGTGACAGCAGCCTGCTGGTGTCCCCGCTGCTGGTGGCAGGGGTGGTGATCGGGCTGGTGCTGCTGCTGTCCTGCGCCACCATCGTGGTGGGCAGCCTGCGCAGGGACAGCCGGGCCGGCCCGGCCGCTGCGGGTAAGGGAGCGCCGGGAGCGCCGCGCCGGGAGCGCCGCGCCGGGAGCGCCGCGCCGGGA
>QUSF01000071.1:447604-461716 GCA_003676055.1 Chloebia gouldiae | reverse complement strand
CGGGAGCGCCGCGCCGGGAGCGCCGCGCCGGGAGCGCCGCGCCGGGACGGGAGCGGGGCAGCGAAACCGCCCGGCCTCGGGCAGGCGCAGGAAATGACCTTAAATAAGAGCATCAGTCACGGTACCTTGGCAGCTCTGTGCTGGGCTCCCACACAGATGCTGGTTAACAGAACTCAGCCAGTGCTGGCAGCACCTCCCGAACAGCTCATTTCCCTCGGTATGGGATAAGATTTATTCTCTGTTGCATTTACATATCCCCCTGTAGCCTCGGTGCAGCATTTCCTGTAATTTCTATTTCTCGGAAAGGCAGAGCTGGTCTCATTTCAGCCAAGTGCACCAGCCTACAACAATCACTGGGCAAATGCTGTTTGCCTGAGGGCAAAAGTGAACTGCCTGGATCTGCCTGGAAACAGAACAACAGGGCGCCCAAATATCATTAAATTATCACCATCATTAACAGTGTCATTGATGACATCCGTGTCACCACAGCCATCACCGTTAGAGACTCAAAAAGGTGCCAATTTCTACCTCCTAACCAAAATAAAACCCGTGAAACAAAGCCAACACATAACAAAAAACCTTAATTTGGGAATATCAAGGAGTTAATTTTAGAGTAGTGTTTTCAGCCCTTTGGGGCTTTGCTTTGTCAAGGAAATGACAGAAGATTATTTCTATTTAAGGGAAAGAACAGTTTTAAAAGTTACTGTGTAATTCTTCAGACAGTAAAAATTCCAATGGCAAATGGTGGAGCGTCAACAACCATGTGCACTGTGAGCAAGGTCCTCTACCTGCAGCTTGTTATGGATGCAGTTCTGTGCATATCATTGAAGGGGTTTTTATTTATATAGAAAAGCCAATAATAGTGAGCCACATAAAAATGCATTGGCTTAAATCTTGTTTTCACTGAGGTAAATCAAGTATCCATTGAAGTCAATTGAACTTCACTTAGTTATTTGGACCAGGAATTTTTATGTCTAAACTAAACAAATCTCCTAGGATCAGTTTGTCCCCTTAGAGCAAGGAATAATTTCTTTTTGGCTTTTCCAGAAATATTTATCCACATAAGTAAATAATGTCTATATTTTGTGAATAAAATATAGAGTCCAAAAGAATGGAAATGCAAACTCCCATGGCAACCTACAGAGGGAAAATAAAAACAAAATCCAGAAAGCTGATGTCTACTACTACAGTAATACCAGTTTTCCTAATTTTCTTGCAGCTACATTGAGGATTAAATAGTTAAACCCAAACTGGAGTTACTGTTTGACCCAATATTTTGGTATGATAAAATACTGACCATTAAGCTTTAATCACTGTGTTTAAATCTATTACTCTGATAATTTAATCTCCTTGAAAAAGCCTAGAGCCAGGCAAAAACAGAAAGGAAAATTTTCAAACTCCTCGTTCAATATAACAATGCTAGAGAAATGGAAAAGAAAAGCATATTTGGGGAGATATTCAAAAGAATAATCCTAAACTAAACTGTGCCACATTATGTTACATGGACATACACACACACATAATTATCCTCCAACATAGAAAATAGCACTAAACTCTCAGTATTTGTGGAGCTGGGAAGCTCTTGTATGGAAGCATTAAGAAATCCCTGGAGCAGGCAGCTGGGTGATTTTTTCTGTGCTACTTTCCACCTTTCCCCATTTTTGTCAGTGTTTATTGAGATCAACGTTTTCTCAGCAATTAAACCCCTGCTCCTCCTTTTACACCCCTCCCAGAACAGACAAACTTCCCATGGATGCAGCTGCTGGAATTTCAGTTACCCCACAAACATCTGAAGCTGCACATGGTAGAACCCACAGTCCTTTTCATCCTTTAAGGCCCAAGAAAGGCTTTGGAATTTCCAGCTGCATTGTAGGACTGCATTGTGCACTAAAGGCACAGACCCTGTGCCACAGCCTGAAACACCACAGTTCATCTACAGATGGGCTTCATTTACTCTTAAATAAATAAGAATATCCCATAAAAAGTGATTGCTCCAAAATACCCACAACTCCTTTGCCTCAAAAAGGGTTTGTTTTCTGATCTGTGGCAGTGTTATAAATGAGTGACAGAGGATCCAGCACGGAGGGGAAGAGCAGCCAATATAAATTCTTGTTTTGCAGCACCAGATGGTTTCTCCCATGGCGACTCCTCTGCAGAGCTGAGATCCACCTGCAGCGAGGAGTTCCCCCCTGCCTGTGATTTTGACTCCTACCTGGATATACTTTCTCAGGTGAACATCATGTATCCTGATCCACCTCCATGGTAAGCACTTGCCTGACATTCTCAGGGTTACAATCCTGCACTGGCAAAGCCTGCTACAAAAATTCAGCTCACACAAACTCTGAGTACAGACAGACCTTATTTAGCTTGAGTGTAAGTTCAAGTTTTCCTTAGCAGAATACAGTTTTTCTAAATAAAGATGTGGATAGAAATTCTCATTCAGTTATATTCACATTAAAATTTATCATAGTGATGATATACTAATGAAACACAGAAGTAGAATTACTTAAAATCATCTTTCTTTGAAAGAAATGCATTTACAAATCAAAGTTTCAAAGTCAAAAATGCATACTTTTCCCAAGAACTTCCAATTACATTTATTACTGACCTTGAGAGTGTTCAGATCAGAGGAAACAGAAAAACAAAATTCCAGAAATTATACAGCAGCTCCTAAATGGTGTGCTCACATTCACAGGGTACAGGAACAGCCTCTTGAGCCACAGGAGCTGCACTTTGGGCCATGGGCATCTCCTTTACTTGCCTCAAGCCCCTGAGGTCCAGAAATGAAGGAATTCAGTTGCTCCCTCCAATGAACCAACAGAAATCCTTTTAAGCAGAACATCACTTCAAGTTTTCTGTAGTACTGTGTCTTACAATCAGTAAACAGAGGTTGAACAGCCATGCCCCCCCTTTCTTTTTTTTTCTTCCTTTTAAGAAGATTATTTTTGAGTCAAAGCACTGTAAGACCAGCCCTTTTCTGAGTGTGATATAGAGCAGCTCAGCACTATGAGCACACCAGACATGGATCTTTGCTTTGTTTATTGTATGCATGTTCCACAAGCAGCAGTTATGTATTACCAACTCATCCTGTATAACTAATGGGCTTCTAGGGATTGTGTAAATATTTTAGCAGAAAGCTCACATGTGAGAAATTATTCTGAGCCTGGCATCTAAATGTGTTGAATTTCATATAAATCCACTTAGGAATTTTTACTGGATTTTGGGCCCACACCTACGAGTCTTTACTAATAAAAGGCAACCAGCTGACACCTAAGCAAGACTCTGAGTGGGCAGCTGGCCACATTCCTGAGAACAAACTGACAATATATTTCTTTAGTAGATATATCATCAAAGATTAAACCAAAAGATGCTTCCATTTCCAGTTTGAAATAGACACAGAGAAGGTTTTTCCATTTCTGTGGAGCTGTGTTTGAAGGAGATATGAGTGACACAGGGAAGCACAGATTATCCAGTTTGCAGTAAATTCTGCAGTGGCTATGTGACAAGACTGGCAAGGGTTAATTGTGTCCTACCTGTTCTCAGAATATTCTGGGACTCATAAAGGTGTCCAACCACTGCCTCCTCCAGGTTTCCTGCTGGGCTGAGTGGACTGTGTCTCTGAGGATCCACTTTGGCCACACTGGAAAACACTGCTCATCCCAGTAATTAAAGCTCTGCATCACAGGTCTAAAGAAAAGATTATTGTGAAGGGTTTGGCTGTTTTCTCACTGCCATTGCAGTTAAATATTTTAGAAAAAGCAGCTTTGGCAAATCATCAAAATCTTAGTTAATTTTGTATCTTAGCAACACAACTTGGGGAACTTCAGGGAAAGCAGATGGCTGAAAGCAAAGCTACATGGACACTTTCAAACTTGCTATTAATCCATTCTCCAGACCACTGTGATGGTTCAGAAAAGCACTGGGTGAGAGGCACTGTCTGAATTACTGCATTATGTAAAGCCTGAAAAATTCCTGTATATCTCCATTTATATTCTCTTGCATGGCATAACACAGCCTGGAAGCAGAAACAACACATGCCTGACCTTGTGCATTTAAAATATTAACTCCCTGGGATCAATCTCATTGCATAGGATAATATTTTGAAGAGTAGGTTTACTGAAACATAGCACTGCCTAAATTAATGCAATTCCTCCTCCTAATTCCTGGTGGGTAAGATGTAATTTAAAGCTAAACTAGCATGGCCAAAAGCTAATAATGCAGCTGTGGCATCAGCAGAACAGAAATGAAGAGCAGCGAGGAAAGCAACTGCACTGATAAATAACCCTTAAAAATCTTTGAAGTGAGAGAGTTCAGTGACTTAAAAGCAGTAGGTGCTGCCAGGATAATTTCCTTTATCCACCTGGTGCTTCAAGGCCACCTGCATTCCAGCACCCAGACAGGAGTGTGCAGCTCCTTACACCACTCATGCCAGACCACACTCCAGAAATGGTTTCAGGAGAAAGCACACCACCTTTATTTGGCCAAGGGGTAGTTAGTTAGATTTTATAGCTGAGCTTTAAACCACAAAATTAGTGGAAAAGGGATATAAGGGCAAGGCTAATGAAACACAGAGTCAGTCCCCATGTCTGTGGCTGAGAGTTCCCTGTTCAGTCCTGCCCACTCCCAACTCTCCAGCTCAAAGTCCAATAACTGTTTATATAAAATACTAATTATAGAGAAAATGTTACTGATAAATTAACCTATGAAAAATGCCTTGGGATATTAGTATTTGCTCTGATCTCTGAATCACAAGTTTCATTTGTGACTCAATGTGATTATCCCCACAGACACTTCAACTAACCCCTTTCTTGCATTAGATTTAGAGGGATGCCAGGCATGGAATTTTGTCATTAGCCTGCTGTAGTTGCAGGGTGGTTACAGTGAAGCCATTTGGTCAATTTGTTTTGACAGCCCAAAATATACAGCGCTGCTATCTATAAACATCCCTTTAGGACAGTTAATGGCCTTTTAATGAATCTCAGATCTGTGCTAGCATCTGTCACATTGATTTTACATGAGGTGTAGATGGGAAATACAAAGACAAAATACAGGGGGTATGAACTAAAGAGTTTCAGAATATGAGGGGTTTGTATTTCAGAGCATATTTCTGATATGTACAGATACTTGCAGCAGGGCTGGAAGTTAATGTTTCATAGTCTGCGTCACCAGACATGGCAAAGCTTTTGTTTCTAAGAAACTCAGTGTGAGAAAGATGATCCAAGTGATCTCCCAACAATTCTAAACCTCAGAATTCTAGTCCCTTCAAATAAGCAAACTGAACACATCCAACCAGGACAGAAAACAAGCACAATCTCCCTGCCACATCTTACCTATCATCAGGATCAATATGGCTTGGAAAGAAACACTGTAAATCCATTATCAGCCATTTTGTTCAATATCCACTATGCTGGTGTGAGTAAAATCACACTGTTGACACTGTGGGGATAAAACCTTTATCGACAGAAATCATGAGCCCATGTTCACTGTGCTGAGTTCTTTGTAACATGCACTTCTAGAGAGCACTGCTAATTATCTCCTTACAAATATGTAATAAGAAAGCTGGTTAAAAGTAAGTTGAGCTCACGTGTTTAAAATGGATTGAACTACAGTACCAACCAAAGTCCAAGTAAATTAAAAGCTATTACATTTTCTTTAGGAGAGTCAGTAAAATCTAAGCAATGAGGAGATTTCACAGCAGGAAAGGAATTTTATCAACTTCTCACCTTGTAACCAGGGAAAATGCATCTCACCCCACTGCATAAATCACTCCTTAGTGATTGGATATTAATGGCATGTACAGAGCTTTAGGCAACCAAGATGATTGCCTTTTGCATCTGAGACTCATGAGTGTCTGACAGAGAACATCCCTGAGGAATGACTGCTCAGGAGAATGCAGGGATTCACCTGCAGGAATGGTTTCAATGAAAGCCACAGAAATCTTCTCCAAACTTCACACTGAATGTTCCCCACAGGGCACACAAAGATAAAAACCATTCAACCCCCTCTATCCCAGCATTCATATTAAATCACATTTTGTGAGGGTTTGTCTATGGGCTCACTCTTCCTTAGCTGGTCACCCTGCCTAATCTACACAGGATCTGTTCTATAGAAAATTGTCTTATTTAGTCTTGATAAATCCCAATATTCTCAATAACCATGTTCAGCCTGCATTGTTTAAATGGGCAAATCAATTTAAAAATTACTTTTAAATGGCAAAAGGAAATGTTCCTGTCTTAAAGTCAGACACTAATTTCCCTTTAAATATATATTTTTAAAAGCCTACTTAAGGGACTTTCTTTTTTAAGACATTCTTTTCCATCCCCCACTTCTGAGGATCCAAGTTAGCAAAGTCAGCCTCCTGGATTTTCTTGAAAGGCAGAATTAGGCTTGCAGAGAACTGACACAACATCTTGCTATATTGTGCTGTATTCCTTTGCTAAGGCTGTTTTCCTGACTGCAAACTAGGTGAGGAGCTTTTGCCACATTACAGTGATAGCTGGCAAAGCATGAGATGGACATTTGGGGTTAAGTTCAGATCTTACTTCCATACCCCCACTGAGATTTTCAGTCAGTAAGGTAAAAAATGCTACTGGAAATATGACAGGTTTATTTTTCCATTAGATAGCATGACATGAGCTAAAACTCTCAAATCTTTTAACTCCAAATTCCAAACACTCTAAAGCCCCTCCCTTCACATCCCAGTACTGTTCCTCGTCTGTATTAGGGATAGAAACAAGTAAATTCCTAATTATTTTGGCAAACTTCTTATTTCAAGCTTAACTTTGTTTACAGATGTTTCATAAGCATTTCTTTCTGTGGCATTTCCATTCCTCTGCTTTATCCACACCTTTCTCTTTTTTCTTGTCTTTGTAGTCAAAAATCCTCTCACACCTCAGCTTCTGTGTTGAGAGGCTGAGGTACAAAATTCCCTTTGCTTTCTGTCATCAAAAATATCTGTGGGGAGGCTGGACCTTCTACCAGCCTCTCTTTACAGTTCCACTCTGGAGGTGTAAGTAATTGCTGCATAAAAACCCCTGCAGCAGTGAAAGCAGCAATCCCTGATGGAAGGGAAGCACTAAGGATTTCTAACCAGAAATCTACAGTGCCATGCAGAGCAACCACAACTTAAAGCTGTCAGATCTTTAATAACTGTATTTAAAAAACAGAGTGATTTTTCTCTGATTTCCCGGTTGCATATTGCAGCCAGTATTTCCTTCACCTGCTAAGAATTCCTTCCTGAAATAGCAAAGCCTTTTCTAGGAATATGATCCTAAAACTTGTCAAATGGAAAACTTCCTCAGACAGCAGCAGGTTTTGGTGACATGCAAGAATTGGTTGTGGTGTTTAGAATCCTGTTTGTGGATTAACTCCATAGCTTGGGAAGCTACAAATTTTTACTTAACTGATTCTTGTTACTCAATCAGTGCCCAGCATCTTTTACTGTATAATGGTTACAGATATCCAGAGACCAAACACTGCTGATGATCAAGTAGTTCTTCCTGCGTATAAAATTAATGCCAGGCTGAATTGTATCATATGAAATCTTTATGCTAGAATGTCTTGGTTTTTTTAAAACATTTATTTCAATCATTTAAAGCTGCACAATTATGATGAAACTCCATTATATTGGTTCCAAATGTCGTCTGATATATGTTTTAATGAAAACAGCTAACACTGAATTTCATTTTTCCTCAGGAATATTTATCCATCAAAGTCATAACTTCCTCAAGATTATCTTGACAGAGAGTGCAGAACGGAGATGCAGCCTTTTAGTGCTCATTGACACAAACAGTCCTATTATTGTTCTGAAGAATTGAAAATTCCAGAAATAACTATGAACAGAAAAAAAAAAGACAGAAAAACCTAAAATCCACCTTTCCTGTTTATTCAATAGTTAATTAAGCCCTAGATGTTTACTTGAACAACACCTTGGGTTACATTTTTTACTATTTAAAAACATTAAAATAAATACGTATCTAAATGTGTATATAATTGGTATCTCAAATGGAAAGTGTCAGGATCAAAAATAAACCTAGGAAAATGTCCTAGCTCATCACAATGTCATTAGAGAAGCAGTTCTGTCAAACTGATACATTTCACCATGCTAATAATAAATCACCAAAGAAAATATATATTCTAGGAAAACACACCTCAAAGACACATGGACAGATTTCCGGGCTGCTCTCCTACATATCTGGCAGTGAGCAAATTGTGCCATCACAGAAGCAGAGTTCAGCATCATCAGCTCAACTGCCTACATGGGCATCAAACTCATCATTATGTTTTTCATCTGAATCTTCTTGCAGAGAGTTACAGCACAATTGTTCTAATTTCAGGTTTTCTGGTAGGTAACAACATCATGGAAACATCCTTTGTGCTGTTTCATCACAGCTCCAGCCTGCCTGCACACAGATGTTCCAGATTCAGGGGTTCTGTTTGCCTTTTTCAAAAGAACACAAAATGGACACAGTGCAACAGGAGCAATTTTAGCAGAGTCAGAATGCACAACAAATGAACAAAGTGAACCACAAGACATCTACTGCACAAAGAATTCTTCATTCCCAGCTCTGCCTTTTTTCACTTGTTGTTGTTTGCATCTTAAAAAGTTCTGTCAGCAGAACCTTCTTCCTGCCCCAGAGAGGGGCTCCTAATTTATGAATGACAGCCAGTTAAAGAAGTTCTTTGGGATTTCCCTGGCAACAAACCCATCCTGATACTTACTGCAATGAGACCCAACAAATTCACAAAGTTACTGCCCCTCCTGCCATGCTCTGAGTCAGCAAGGTCATCTTAGAGAGCTGCTGCCATTTTTGAGCACCATTCCCCTCCCTGCAGATCACATTTACCTGCAGTAGGATGCTTACAGACATCAGCCTTCCTTGCTTTTCCTAGGGAAATTATCCCTTAAAAACTCAATAGTGTGTCTAAACACAGCAGTGCAGGTATTATAACAAAAAAAAAGGCCCAAACCCATGCAGACAGCAGCACATTTCATGGTCAGTAACCCTTCCTTCTCACCACTGCCTGCTGATACTAAACGTCCAGATAATACAAGTTTTAGAAAGCAGTGGATTAAAGTGGATTCACCACAAGTAGTGCAGCCAAGGAGTTTTTCAGGGCTGGTATCCACAAGATGCAGTGTAATGAGTTCCTGTGCTCCTTTATTTGTGCTATGGTAACACAAGACTTTCCAAAAGCATTTTCTTTCCTGTCTAAAGGGATTTTCCTGTGACTGCTGTAGTGAACTTCAAGCCTGAGCTACTTTTTACACGTCCAGTATCTTCACAGAAGTGACTCTGACAGATAAAATATAACTATTGTGGTGGTTTTATAAAAGATGAACAAGTATTTTTGTTTTTCTACTTCATGGTCCTGCATTTTCAGTTGCAAAACATATATATATATATATATATATATATATATATGTAAATGTGTATATAGAAACATATAAATATACCTATACACATATATATATGTACACACACACATCACACACCCCTTTATGGGTGTCACTCCCTTAGCAGCTCCTGAGGTTGCAATTTGATGATTTGTGAGCTGCAGTCTCAGACCTCCCCCCTTCCTCTGTCTCCCTCATTTCCACTTCCTCGGTGTTCCTGGTGCTCCCCAGCTGAACTGGGAGCTTCTGACTGAGGCAGCCAAACCAGGAAAAATCTGGCTCACAAAAAACTCACGCATAAAATACAAAATAAAAAACCAAACCAAAACACAGATCCCAACCTCCGCCCCACCACCAGCCACAGATCTTTTTGCCTTTTTAGCTCCAGACTGGGGATCAAGGTTTGGCTTTATTTTAAAATAACAGTAAGGTTTTAGTCCAGCATCACTCATGTCAATACTTGCTAATCATCTGCAAGAAACTTTTGCTATTGAAATTTTTTCTAAGTAATCCTTCAATTTTTTGAGGAATGGTTTTCCAACCATCACCATACAGTGGATGCCTGTCCAACTTGGTGTTACTTCTTATAATACTTATTAAGATTCTCTTAATAAAACAGATCTTGTAAAGTCATATAAGTTTACATATTGAAGTCTCCATGAAGGAGACACTGCAAAATAAAATTCATGCTCATAGAGTTGATAATGCATTATTTATCCTATAGGAATGCCTCTATAACAGCAGTCAGAAAGCACAACCAAAGTACTAAGGTTGTTAAACTTATAGGGGAGAAAAAATCACAGCACAAAATAAACAAAGAAAAACAAAAACCCCAAACAAAAAAATATACATTTTAAAAAACCACAAAACACTTGGAAATGGAGATAAAAATAAAAAGTTGAAGTCTCTTTTTTGACCTTAATTCATGTCCATTCTGCCCTCACCAAAGAGTGTCAGGAACCTTATCTGCAGAAACAGAGCAGGAGCTGTTTGCAATGCCAGCTCTACAAGCAAAGATCCTATGCATAGAAAAGAAACAGGAAATGAACATCAAGATCATAAAGTGGTAATGAAATACAAAAGGTATGAAATACAAAAAGAAACCAAAACCCACAACTATTTGAATTATTTGTAATTCTCTCTGTGGCCTCAACAGTCTGTAGGCACATCTGTGAAGCTGCCAAAAAGCTGTTTAATTGAAAATCTGGCATGTGTTTTTTACTACCTTACTCAATTTTAAAAATGTGATCTTAGTCACCAAAAATGAGAGGGAAGAACATTACTTGCTTTTGGAAAAAAAAAGATAATTACTTTTATTCATCATATGTATGAAGAATAAAATGCCCCAACACAAATATATTGCTATTTATAAATAAACACTAAAATGCCAACTCCTCAGTAGCATAACTCACATCTATTTATTTGACCCTTCAAAGTCTGCTTCCCAAGGGATCTTTTCCCTGTTTATCCCAGCCAGCAGTTCAGTTTTACAAATGTGAGCTGTGGTTCAGGAAAGGCACTAAATTAAACCCAAGGCAGAGGAATCATCTGCAGATGATCAGGTAACAGCAGCAAGAAACAGTTCCCACTGTGCCCAATTCTCCTTTAGGTCAGTGGCAGATTTCCCAGAAGCAGGAGACAGAGAAGCTTCTTCTCTTTTGGGTCTTGGCAGAAGGATTCCAAATTCGCCACCTTGAAACTCCCATTGCTGTGGGCTTTTCTGAATGGAAACTCTCCCCTGTGCTAACAGACCCACTGAGTGCTCTCTGTTAGCCTGATTAAGTCAGTCAAAACCTGAGGAGAGATTTTAAATAAATTCACTGGGCTTTGGGTCAGCAAAATGTAAATTAAGTAAAGATGCAGCTCATAGGAATCCTGCAAGAAGTGGCTTTTCATTACCCTCATGGACCTCAAGGAGAGTTGAGGACATCAGGTCCTCAATCTCTGACGGAGGTCTAAGAACTTTTCAAACACTACCATGAATGTTTGAAAGCTTCAGTGTTTTCAGTAGAGGCTGGAGTGACACCTTTTCCACATGCTGTAAAAAACCCCAATACTACTTACTAACATCCTGGGATTTTTCTGAAATATCTTGCAGCCCTATTCAGGGCTCAAGTCAGAACAAACTTGAGTTCTTAAATGTTATTTTCTCATGGGGAAATCGACATTTTCTAGTCTGAATTTAAAGCCATTGTCCTGATGAATATAAAAGTGAGATGAAGTGGAGGTAAAAATAAAAACACCCATGGATATTTGAGTTTAGTTATGTATCACTCTGATTTCACTTTCTTACCTCTCCTCGCCCCAAGAACAATTTCCATCACCCAGACTGGGGTTTGGGACCTTGGTGTAGCCTGGCAGTAACACAGGTACAGGGGCACAGTGTGTGCCTGCAGTCTGCTGAGAAGACACATGCTCAATATTCCAATTTTCAGGAAATATCCCAGATCTTAATTGCTCTGCAGTTAGTGTGGCTGAGGAAATAGGTTCTTAATTTGTCTGGCTCCAGCAGAAACATTTTTCAGTAACTCAGTAGAGAAAGGGTTTTTTGTTTTGGTTTTATTTGTTTGTTTGTTTGTTTGTTTGTTTTGAATGGGAAACATTTCCTTCTTCAGAATTGGAGTTTAAATGATGTTGGAATGGTTAAGCAGCAGCCACAAAGCAGGTCTAACATTTAACATCATGATATGGTGACTCTTTAGGGCTCTTGCCTGTAGCCAGGGAGCACAGAACAGAGTGAGGAGGGAGCAGTTTCCCTGGCTCAGCCTGGTGGCACAGACAGAACCACAGAGCCTGGGTGCCCCCGAGCTGGCTCCACATGGAAACCCCCCCAGTCCCCCTGCCCTATTCCTGCTCTTTGGGAGGAGCACCGTGCCCAGTCCCCGAGTGACCAGCCCCAATCTGTCCAGGGAATCCAGCACAGCCCCTGGCAGCACTCACCTCCCACCCAGACAGCCCACCCAGGGCTGCTGGCTGAGCTCCAGAGCCTGCAGCCAGGACAGCACAGATAGCATCTGCTGGAGAGTCCATCTCGAGTTCTCCGTGCCTCCTTTCAAAACTGAAACAGCAGCAGCACTTCCTTTCCCTCAGGATTTTTCTAACCCGGCTCTTACAGGCAGGTGAGAGCAGGAATGAGCCCTGGCTGCGCTGCACTTAGAGTGACTGTGCCCCTCGAGGATTCTCTCTGGGTGGTTTTAAGTGCCATATTTTTGAATGTCTGACATGGCAGGGTCAGCAAGGATGTGGGCTGAGGAACAAAACACCAGACACTCGTTTTCTTCTCACTTTACTTGCTTCTGATATGCTGAAGTAATGTACTGTGGCATTTTTTCCCAGGAATTTAATGAATATTTCTTTTTTTCTTTCAGCTATGACGAATGTGTGGGGCCAGGAGCAACACAAATATATATTCCCACAGATGATCCCCCCCCATATTCCCTTACGGACCCTTGCCAAAGAAATGAAATACCCAGAAATATCTGTATCAGGCAGGAAGATGAAGCAGCCTCTGGGACTGCAGGCTGGGCTGCACATGCTGCAGTGAGGCTGCAGGACTTGCAGCAGCCCAGCTCAGCCCTGGCGGTGATCTCGCAGTGCGGGGGCTGCTCCCCCGTGCGGGACAGCGGCGTGTGAGCACAGCTCCAGCAGGACATGGAACACGCTCCCGCTGGCCAGCAGGCGCCAGATCACCGCAATGGAAGTGGCTCTTTCCTTCAATTCTTCTGAAGAACTCAGACCAGTAGAAGAAGAAAACCTCTGGAAGTTTTACCAAATTTATATCTTTGAACAGGGATACTATGGGATTTTTCTTTTTACAGTGAATTTTGCAAGTTTACCTGAATTTCCCTGTTTGTGCTTCAAAATGTTCCATGGCATCACACAGCATAAAAGAGCAGCAGAGACAAGCAGTGCAGCTGACCTTTCTGAAGCATTGCAGAACCTATTGAAATCATCCACTCATTATGAGGATAAATGTTATGCAGTCAAGCCTACTTGTTGATTTTATGATACTTTGCATGTTTTAGAACAGAAGGAAAAAGAAGAGGCTTTTGTTGTCATTGTAGGTGTCACTAGTACAGCTCATTCAGTGTATTGATAACAAAGCATTTTTAAGTAACTCTTAACTCTTTGTCTGTGTGTTTCAGTAGGCAAAGCACTACTACAAAAATGATTATTATCAGTACGATGTAGAAGCAAAAGAAAATAATAATAACATTTTAATATTCACATTATTCCTTTGGTAGCAGGCTTTCCAGGTAATTGCAAAGCCTGTTGCAAGTCTTCCTCAAACGAAACCATCCACAAGTGGTGGAGAGGTGGCCGTGGGTCCCCACAGTGCAGCTGGCTACACCACAGGAGCTGCAGCACAGCTGTGCACTGGAGCTGCGCCTCCTTCACGGGCCTCGCTGCAGCCGAGGGAAGGCACAACAATGCTAGGGCATGCTGCAGGCCGGGTCCCACCCACGGCTGCATTTCCAGCACAATCCAGTCTCTTTTCCCATGCAGAGTTCCCATGTGAGCACAGGGACCTCTAGGAGCTGTGCGAGTGCGATGCAAACCAGAGACCCTGGGCTGGGCACAGTGACAGAGCCTCGGGAGCCTCAGAGCGTCCCCAGTTTAGAGAAGGGACCAGGAGAAGGAACCCAGTGAGCGAGCCCAGGACACGGGGATGGGAGTCTGCGGGGCACTGGGACAGTGCTCAGGCACAGCAGGGC